>JBAMJR010000856.1:15000-22500 GCA_038501785.1 Myoxocephalus aenaeus
CTGACACACACACACACACACACACACACACACACACGCCGCGCCCCGCCTGCTCTGCCAGCCCATATGGCTCGGGGATAATAAACCCGACAGCCAGCAACACGTCTCCTGCGCCGCCGAGCCGAGCGAGCCAAAGGAATGCACATCCCTCCCTTCATTCTTCCTCCCCTGCTCTGTCTGTTTCTCTCTCCCTCTCCATCGGGTGAAGCGAAGCTGCCCCGAGTGTGTGTGTGTGTGTGTGTGTGTGTGTGTGTGTGTGTGTGTGTGTGTGTGTGTGTGTGTGTGTGTGTGTGTGTGTGCCAACGAAACCAGTCCGACGACGCGTCTGTGAGGTTGCTTTGCTGAGTGGAGGGGAGGAGGGCGAGTTGGGTTTGGGGGTGTGGGAGGATGAGGGGAAAATAAACAGTTATGTGAAGGGGAGGAGGGAGGGAGGGAGGGAGGGAGGGAGGGTGAGGAAGGAGAGAAAGTTCGGCTTCCTCCCTCCTCTCGGGCGCTGCAGCGGGACGACCAGCGACCGGCCTGCAGCGAAGCCGGGGCCTGGATTTGGAGCACGGCAGCTCTCGGTTGAGCGCGATCCAGACTCCCCCCCCCATACCTCACCCCCTACCTCACCCCCTACCTTGAGGGCTGATGGGGCGGGAGGGAGGGAGAGAGAGAGAGAGAGAGAGAGAGAGAGAGTGGGAGGAGAGTAGAGGCAGCGAGCAGCAGAGTTCTGGATCACCTTCAAAGAGCTCCAATCCCAACGGAGAGACCGGATTCCTCTGCGGAGAGAGAGGGAGAGGGAGAAAAGGGGGAGTGTACGGTGGGAGAGAGAGAGCGAGAGAGACAGAGAGAGAGAGAGAGAGAGAGAGAAAGAGAGAGACATGGGTGGCAAGGAGAACGTGTGAAAAGAGAAAAGGAAAGAAGTGGTTTGGGTTATAAGTTCTTTTCCCACTCTTTGACTCCCCTCCCTCCCACTCTCTTTTCTCCCTCCCTCCCTCCCTCTCTTCTCTCCCTCCCTCTCTTCTCTCCCTCCCTCTGCACGGCGTGCATGCACTTGCCCTTCATCCTGCCCTGCGCTGAGATGATCTATCTGTGTGCTGGAGCAGGGAGACATGGGAAATCTGCCCCTGCACAAAGGCGTCGTTGTGCCTCCCTGGAGCTTCCTTCAGGCGGCCGGCATGTTTCTCCCGTGTGTGTGTGTGTGTGTGTGTGTGTGTGTGTGTGTGTGTGTGTGTGTGTGTGTGTGTGTGACAAGGATGAGTAGGAGTTTACCTTCTCACACCTCCAAAAAAAGCCAAGGACGCTGCCACCGAGGCGTCTCCTTCTCGTGCACGTGGCGACTTTCACGCTCTGGACCGTTAAGCCTCTTAAAGAGGAAAAAGAAAAGTGTGTGTGACAATTCCACAAAGCCTTCGGATTTCCTTCGCCGTTCTTTTCACGATCTGTGAATTTGGGGCAGATTTTTATAGTTTTGTGTATACCAGTGTGTGTGTGTGTGTGTGTGTGTGTGTGTGTGTGTGTGTGTCAGTGACAGACCTTCATCCTGAGTCTGGGTCAGCAGTTTGTTTAGCATCAATTAGAGGCTCTGTGTTCCTCAACGCAAGCGTGAAGGGAGAATTAACGTGCAGTGGCACATTCCCACCAGCGTCATAAATACATATATATATATATATATATATATATATATATATATATATATATATATATATGTACACACGGCCCAGCTGGAGCAGTGCTAGCGAGTGTCTTTGTGTGTACATATGAGTGTGCGCGCGCATAAGTGAATGATTCAAATTCAGAAAAGTGTTCTTTACTTATCCATTATTTTCCTCTTTCCTCCTCCTCCTCTTCCTCCTCCTCCTCCTCCTCCTCCTCGGTCTTCTTCTTACTTTTCCTCTCCTCCTCTCTCTCAAGGACTCTGGTCTGACCACAGCCATTTCCCTTCTGCCTCTGCTGCGCCTAGCAACACACGGCACATAGTTTCCACAGAACATGCGTTTAACGGGATGAAGGATATATAGATCCTGGAGGAAGCCTCTGTGAAGAGTTCCTGCTCCGGCTGCGTATGAAAAACACATGTTCAGGGGCTCCGGTAAGGGCTCCATGCACACGACAACGTGGCTAATATGGTCCCGACAGCAACAATAAACACGGCGTATGGTTATGATGAATGAAACACCAGCGTGATTACTTTGCCTTGTGGTGGAGGGTTGTGTGTTTTTACTGTCGGGGTTTTTGGTTCCAGTCTCCGCTGCTGAACAGAGAGATTCAAAGTGGCTACAATGTGTCTTGTTCTCTTTTTCTCTGTTCAAGTAAAGTGAAACGTTCCGACAGAAACAGAACGTTTGAAAGTGATCTCGTGGAAATAAAGGTGCTAACTAGAACCATGTTGGGTTCTTCAGCTTGTCCTCATAGGAGAACCCTTTTCTTTTGGCACCAGGCGGGACTTTTCATTAAGGTTCCACCTGGAACCCTTTCAGAGGGTTCTACGCTAGCTAAGGTGCTAACTAGATCCATGTAGGGTTCTTCAACTTATCCTCAAAGGTGAACCTTTATTTTGGTTCCAGGTGGAACTTTCTGTTAAGTTTCCACCTGGAAACGTTTCAGAGGGTTCTATGCTAGCTAAGGTGCTAACTAGATCCATGTTCTAAGGTGCTAACCAAACGTTCTGACAAAAACAGAACATTTGAAAGTGATCTCGTAGAAATAAAGGTGCTAACTAGAACCATGTTGGGTTCTTCAACTTGTCCTCATGGAGAACCCTTTTCTTTTGGTTCAGGTGGGACTTTTTGTTAAGTTTCCAGGTGGAACCTTTTGTTAAGGTTCCACCTGGAACCCTTTCAGAGGGTTCTACGCTAGCTATGGTGCTAACTAGAACCATCTAGGGTTCTTCAACTTGTCCGTGAACCCTTTTCTTTTGATTCCAGGTGGGACTTTTTGTTAAGGTTCCACCTGGAACCCTTTCAGAGGGAGTTCTACGTTGAACCATCTGCAAACGGTTCCACGTGGAACCCCCTACGGTGTAATGGTTCCACCCAGAACCCTTTCTTGGAATTTCAAAATTCCAAAATTCCAAGGAGCGCTAACAAGAACCCACCCAGGTTCTACCGAGAACCTTGAATATCCCAAGGGTATCAAGTAAAGCCTACTAAGGAGGTTCTAACAAGAACCCTTTTATAATCAAAGGGTTTGGTTGATGTGCAACAATCCTCGTTCAGTCAGAGATTTTTAGGAGTTTGTTCTGCGTCGGGAGCGTTCTCTTTTTACAGAAATGCTTTCATCAAGCCTTTCAAGAACTCTTTCTTCCAAAAAGGGTTCTTATTATAACTCTTAGTCTTCCAATAAAACCCTTTAAAAAGCCTTTTTTTTTATTAAATTAAATTAAAAAAAGTAGGGGTTCTTCAGAACCTTTAACCCTTCAGGGAAAACACTTTTTTGGAACCCTTTTTCTAAGAGTGTACCATTGGAAAGGTTCTGCCCTGCCCATTAGATTATTTTTTATTCTCAATAACAATCTGTGTAATTCAGTCAAACTCAGCCAGTTGAAACCTGTCGACTCGTCACGTCTCCGTCTTTCCTTGTTCTTTTGATACTCAGCCAATGTTGAATATGAACATGCGTGTTCAGTATTATTTACGGTTTAGGTTTTAACTGCCCTCCGGTCCCGTTGGCCTGGAGCCAGGCTGCAGTTCCTAAATACCTTCATGTACTGCGCGTTTGGATAGGCTCATGTGGTGGTGTATTATATGATTATGTTATTATGTTATTATATTATTATATTAACGTGTTATTATTACCTTTCTGGCGTCGTGCTCCTTGAATCTGTTGGAGGAATCGGCGCGTTAACGGAGCCGTCGTTTTCTGTAAAAACTGCTTATTTATTAAAGTATTATTTTGGAAGTGATCAGAACATGCCGGACCCTTTATGGATTATTAGATTGAATTGACGCCAGAAGAACAACGTTCCGTTCAGAACCCATCAGTCCAGAACCCATCAGTTCAGGACCCTTCAATTCAGAACCCTTCAGTTCAGAACCCATCAGTCAAGAACCCTTCAGTCTAGAATCCTTCAGTTCAGAACCCTTCAGTTCAGGACCCTTCAGTTCAGGACCCTTCAGTTCAAAACCCTTCAGTTCAAAACCCTTCAGTTCAGAACCCTTCAGTCTAGAATCCTTCAGTTCAGAACCCTTCAGTTCAGGACCCTTCAGTTCAAAACCCTTCAGTTCAGAACCCTTCAGTCTAGAACCCTTCAGTTCAGGACCCTTCAGTTCAGGACCCTTCAATTCAGAACCCTTCAGTTCAGAACCCATCAGTCAAGAACCCTTCAGTCTAGAATCCTTCAGTTCAGAACCCTTCAGTTCAGAACCCTTCAGTCTAGAACCCTTCAGTTCAGAACCCTTCAGTTCAGGACCCTTCAATTCAGAACCCTTCAGTTCAGAACCCATCAGTCAAGAACCCTTCAGTCCAGAACCCTCCATTCCAGAACACTTTGGTTCAAACCCCTTCAGTTCAGGTCACTTTAGTTCAGAACCCATCAGTTCAGGACCCTTCAGTTCCGGACCCTTCAGTCCAGAACCCTTAAGTCTAGAACCCTTCAGTTCAGAACCCTTCAGTCTAGAACCAGTCAGTTCAGAACCCTTCAGTCCAGAACCCTTAAGTCTAGAACCCTTCAGTTCAGAACCCTTAAGTCTAGAACCCTTCAGTTCAGAACCCTTCAGTTCAGGACCTTCCAGTTCAGAACCCGTCAGTTCACCACTTCTTATGTCGTTCCTTTTCTTTGATTACACTTCCTGCATAAATATGGAATTAAGTTTCATTCATTTTGTGCTACCCTCCTTTTTGTGTTCTTTGATGGGGGATGGATGTCAGTGGGCTCTGCCAGGAGGAAGGTTTCCTGGCTTTGCCAAGGTATGCCCTCCTCCTCCTCCCCCTCCCTCCCTCTCGTGTGGAGCGAGGCTTGTAAATAGTGGGATAAGTGTGGTTCACCCGTAGCGAGGGTGTAAGGTGCACTCAGCACCGCCCTGACATGTCTGTGCCAGAGCCCGGCGGGGGTGTAATTACCTGAGACTGGGTCAGCACTTTACCCTGGGTAAAAAATACCTGCCTACTTATAGAAGGGGGGAATAGAGAGTGCAGCTCCATGCAAGGGGGGGGGGGAGCCTGTCTTCACACATCCAAGTTTAGGACCCTTTAGTTCAGAACCCTTCAGTTCAAAACCCTTCAGTTCAGGACCCTCCAGTTCAGAACCCTTCAGTTCAAAATCCTTGAGTTCAGGACCCTTCAGTTTAGGACCCTTTAGTTCAGAACCCTTCAGTTCAAAACCCTTGAGTTCAAAACCCTTGAGTTCAGGACCCTTCAGTTCAGGACCCTTTAGTTCAGGACCCTCCAGTTCAGAACCCTTCAGTTCAAAATCCTTGAGTTCAGGACCCTTCAGTTTAGGACCCTTTAGTTCAGAACCCTCCAGTTTAGGACCCTTCAGTCCAGAACCCTTCAGTTCAAAACCCTTGAGTTCAAAACCCTTGAGTTCAGGACCCTTCAGTTCAGGACCCTTTAGTTCAGGACCCTTCACTCCAGAACCCTTCAATTAAGGACCCTTTAGTTCAGAACCCTTCAGTCCAGAACCCTCCAGTTCAAAACTCTTGAGTTCAGGACCCTCCAGTCCAGAACCCTCCAGTTCAGAACCCTTCAGTCCAGAACCCTTGAGTTCAAAACCCTTTAGTTCAGGACCCTCCAGTTCAGGACCCTTTAGTTCAGAACCCTTCAGTCCAGAACCCTTGAGTTCAAAACCCTTCAGTTCAGGACCCTCCAGTTCAGAACCCTTGAGTTCAAAACCCTTTAGTTCAGAACCCTTCAGTCCAGAACCCTCCAGTTCAAAACCCTTGAGTTCAGGACCCTCCAGTTCAGAACCATCAGTATACCCCACATGTCTCTGCCCGTCAAGGACTGAGAGACCGAGGGCCCCGCGGAACCAACCGGGGTGGCGGTGAGAAGCTTGTGTCAATTAAACGTGTATGCGCTTCTGCCCGCAAATCACAGACACATGTTCTCTCTCTCTCTCTCTCTCTCTCTCTCTCTCTCTCTCTCTCTCTCTCTCTCTCTCCCCCCTCTAATGCAGCGTAATCATCCTCATTACCTAATGAGAGGCTCCTGCACACACACTCCCCGTCACACACTCGCGCCGAACAGGACGGCGGACGCGTCGCACAACCGTCCGCGGCTACGCCGCAGTTATCAACAGGGGGGGGGGGGGGGGGGGGGGGGGCTCGTTGCCACAACAGCGTAAAGCCTCTAATGCCCCAGTAATACTATTGTAGTGTGTATTATCAACAGGACGGTGAGCGCTGAATTAGGCTGGCAGCCGGGGCGGGGAGAACCCCCTCATTAGCTCCCTGCAATGTATCTGCTTCTCCTAATCTCTTACAATAACATAATCTCTTTAAAAGTGCTGCAGTTTAAGTCCAATCTGCCTAAAACCTGACACGTGATTGAGGTCAATCCTCAGTAAACCCCAAACTGTGGGGTCTGGAGAAACCCCCCCACGTCTTAGGCTTACAGTACAGTGTGTGCAGGTATTGCGTCAGCAGAATCTGCTCAGAAGCTAATGCACTTCATATCTGTGTGTATGATATCGTGAACTAGACCACAGGGCGGGTTTGTTCGTCACGTAACTTCAGGAACGGCACTCGTGTACTCATTTGAACCCAAACCACAATGGTTTCCTAAACCTAACTAAGTATTTGTTGTTGGCTAAACCTAAGTAAGATTTTAAGTAACTTTTTGCAGATATCACACAAACCATTGTATGAGGATGAGTCATAGACTTCCTACAAAATCAATTCCGATGTAATCATGAACTTAAAACAGTAATTATTTTCTGTGAAGACGGATGTTAATTGGCACGTAACTAGCAGAAACTGACATGTGTTGCTGGACTTTTATTGGAAAACGAAGGAAAAAAATGAGGAGTAACTTTAAATATCACATAAAACCAATGTATCAGAATCAGAATCAGAAACCGTTTATTTGCCAGGAATGTTTACACAAACAAGGAATTTTTCTTTGCGGAAGGTGCATAAACATTAGACATGAGACGTCAGACGAGACAAACAACAATCAATGAGGACATGTTGCATCGTTTGTGGGAAAAGTAATTTACTGTCATCTAATAAATATCTTTAGATATATATATATATATATATATATATATATATATATATATCCTACAAAAATCAATACATATTTATTCCACGTAATCACAAATACAAGGAAGTATTAAAAGCAGCAAATGCTGCGTAGGATCTAGGTCGGAGAAGATTAAACACTGAACTCTTTTATTTCAGGAGAAGTCACAGAGTTGATTTATTTGTCACAACTTCCGTACTTCAGGAGTTCTTTTTTAGCCCAAACTACGATAATTCCCTAAACCTAACTGAGCTGTTTCCTGTGAAGACGGAAGTTTATTTTGAAAAGACTGTAACCAGCGGAAAGTGACACGTGTTGCTGGACTTTTATTTTGTA
>JBAMJR010000856.1:27500-30599 GCA_038501785.1 Myoxocephalus aenaeus
GAAACAATTTCTTCCAAAAAACAACCAAAAATAAGACAAAACAGAAACCAGCCTGAATGGAACAGTTCAAATTTAAGTGTTTTTTTTTTTTTTAACTATTATTCATATAAACAGGATTGAAAATTGACCCCGCCCCCCTCCCCTCCTCCCCATCATCTAAAGTACACGAACAGGTGAAAACAAAACAACAACCGGCTGCTGCAGTTTCAGTTCAGTTCAACACAGTTGAATCATAACAGACGAAGAGAATGTTGATGCGTGACTTCTTCCCCTCGAGCTTCAAACGCAAGCACCGCATGCTCATCATATACAGTCTGTTCCTTTAAATCATTACAATAAAAACGGTCTTTTGTTTTAACTATGCATCTGGCCAGCAGAACCAGAATCATCAAATAATAATAATAATAATAATAATCAAACAGACGCACACGCACACTCATACCCTCACACACACGCACGCGCACGCACGCGCGCGCACAGACAGAATAAAACAACGTGTTACATAACGTGAACATTGTTTTCATTTTTGAGAATTTGCACAACCTTGAGTCCCTTTTTTTTTTACTGACCGGCAGAAAAAAAAAAAAAAAAATGAAGGAAAACATGAAACATAAACCCGCTCTGTGTCTGAATATGAGTCTTCTGGACATCCTCATCGGAACCAGAGGCTCGGTTCGGGTCCTTTAAAGGGTTCTAATAGAGAAAGGCAGAGCGGCTCTTTATCAGAATTAGTGGCGCTTTAAAGCCACGTTGCGCGTGAGCCTCCGCTTTGTGCGCAAAATCTGGCTCCAATAACATGTTTGTCTCCTCGAGCCTCTGCACACGTGTCCTCATATCACTCCGCGCGTATGTGTGTGTGTATTTATGTACACACACACACACACACGTCCAGAGTAATGTCACACTATTGCGTCATATGTCTTCCTATAGGGAGGTGTGCGCAAACTTCAAAATGAAAACTTTTGCAACAACAACAACAAAAAATACAAAAATCATCATCATCATCATTCAAAAGTGCACTTGACACACAGAGTGATGTATTAAAATGCAAACGAAGAGAAAACAACAACACACTCCTCTTTCAATCAGGATACAAAAACACAAACAAGGAGAAATAAAAACACGAAGAAAGAAAGAAGTTCAAACCAGCCTCCTCGATCTTGTGCAGTTTTCCGCGGTTGCATAATATTTACAAGAACACACACACACACGCACACACACACACACGCACGCACGCACACCGTGTGTTGTGTGACGCTGCACCGGCAGTCCTGCTGTTATTCCCCCCCCCCCCCCTCCCCACACACACACACACACACACACACACACAAAAAACTATGAAGCGCAGATCAACAACATGCTCTTATTAATATACACGAGAAGATGAAAGTACAAAATAGAAATTATTACCGTACATGTCCAGCATGCAGGATTAATATTTAATGCAGATTTTTTGTTTTTCAATATATATTCGAATATAACCAAGCAGGCAATAAAATCAATGAGATGTTGCATAAAATGTCTCCTCTCCCGCTCCTCGCGACACAAGAAGTTTAACAATGTTTTTGCATAAAAGTGGAGTTTTTTTTCTTTTTTCTTTCTCAGATTCCACGAGCGGGTCGCGAACCCGCGGCCTGCTGCTGCTGCTGCTCGTGTCACAACAATGTCATCATCATCATCATCATCATCATCATCATCATCAGCAAAGGGAAGAACAAAATAAAAGTATTACAAGACAACGGCCTCGGAGCCGGGTCGTACAGGTCACCTCAGAGCTGTAGCTGGAAAAAAATAAAAAAAATGAAGTTCATCAGCAGATCCTCTTCCTCCTCTCCGATGAGGAAGAGGAGGAAGAAAAAAAAAGTCTCTTCCGCTACAAAGCAACTAATCTACAAAGATGCCGCGACTGCTCTACGTTGCTCTTCGTCCCGGATGGAGAGGTGATTATATATGAGGACGCATCTGACGGGTTATTCTTAATATGAATATAATTGTTATTATTAGTATAATCATGAGCGGAGCTGCGGGTTGTCGTCGTGGTGTCGCCTCACATGAAGAACTCGGGTGATGACGGGGTGTCGCTGGTGGACCCGGCCTCGCGGAACCCGCCGCGCGCGCCCGACCCTCCTCCTCCTCCTCCTCCTCCTCCTCCCGCCAGCTTCTCGCACTTGAGTTTGTAGGCGTCGCGCTCGCGCGCCAGCCGGCTGATCTCCGCCTTCAGGTGCTCCACCTCGTCGATCAGCTGCGTCTTCTCGTTCTCCAGCACGTGCTTCTGCTGCACGCGCTTGTACCTGCAGGACTGCGCGTAGCCGCGGTTCTTCAGGGTCCTGCGCTTCTGCTTGAGGCGGATCACCTCGTCCTTGGTGAAGCCGCGCAGGTGCCTGTTGAGCTCGCGCACCGACATGGACACCAGCTGGTCGTCGGAGAAGCGGTCCTCCACGTTGAGGCTCCCGGAGTGGCCCGACTGGCCCAGGTGGTGGTGGGAGGAGTGGTGGTGGGAGTGGTGGTGGCGGTGGTGGTGCAGAGACTCGTGCGAGTCCGGGGACACCGGCGGGCTGTCCGGGTCCTGCAGGCTGTGGTGGTGGTGGTGCTGCTGCTGGCTGTGCGGGTGCCCGTGCGCGCCCAGCTCGTCCGCGTGGTGCGGGAGGCCCCCCGCGTACGGGTGGTGGTGCTGCTGCTGCTGCTGGTGGCCCTGGTGGTGGTGGTGCGGGGCCCCCCGGTTGTAGCCCTCGAAGGCGCCTTGCTGCTGCAGCTGCTGCTGCTGCTGCTGCTGCTGGACGTGCGGCGGCGGCGGGTGCCCGTGCGCCGTGGCCCCGATCAGCGCCTCCACCGCGTCCTCCGGGGTCAGGCTCAGCGTCTGCGGGTCCAGCTGCTGCTGCTGCGGGTGCTGCGGGTGGTACCCGCCGTTGGGCATCCAGTACAGCTCCTCCAGGTGGCTCTTCTGCTCCGTGGGGCTGAAGCCGGGCGAGGAGGGCACGGAGCTGCAGGGCGTGCTGATCGGGGTGGACGACACGGAGCCCTGCGGCTGGAGGCGCGTGCACTGGCGCACCAGCGCGCCGCCGCCGTTGCGCTCCAGCCCGGCCAGGCCTTCCTTCTTCA
>JBAMJR010000858.1:0-10000 GCA_038501785.1 Myoxocephalus aenaeus
AGCATCCGATTACGGTCTAAATCTGGTCTCACAGGAAGTGAGGTGTTTTGTATACATAGCCGAGAGGAAGTGACATCAGGAGGAGAGTTCTTTGGCGAAGCGCCGCTTGGCTGGAAGCTCGTTTCTCCATCTGAGAGTCATCAGGACTCAGAGAGTTGGCTAAAAGCTCCGAAATGTAAATGCATCTTCCACGCTCTGTTTTCAATAAAGGAGCGGGGCGGAATGTGTGTGTGTGTGTGTGTGTGTGTGTGTGTGTGTGTGTGTGTGTGTGTGTGTGTGTGTGTGTGTGTGTTTGTTTATGTACAGATAGACCAGAAAGTGACATGTAATCTAACTGAATGACTTATGAAATGAAGTAACCATTTCATAGAGAAAGGGACTTTAAATGCCTTCAGAAAACTCTGGATTTATTTATTTTTTCAAATATTGGGAAATTAATTTGGGGCAAAACCTGAGTGGGATTTCAGAAAAGCAAACCGTTTGGAAACCCACAGTTGAGTCAAAGTCTTTACCTGCAGGATGACAGGAGGCGATGAGCAGGTGAACTCACGCACAGCATCCTCTCAGCTATGAGAGCCTGAAGCAGCAGCCGGCTGTCTCCGTCCGTCAGCGGGCCGCCGGCAGACACGCCGACTTATTCTAATCAGCCGAGCGAGTCACGGGACCGAGTCACGGGACCGAGTCACGGGACCGAGTCCGCTCCGTGATGAAAGCGACCCGCTTGGCGGAGTCTGTAAATCGGAGCTGGAGAGAGCGCAATCGAGTAGTTTCTCCTGCTTTCTCTGTGTGAAGCCTGCAGCAGCAGCAACCCTCCAGCATCTCTGACCTCACATGTAGCTCACATGTAGCTAACATGTAGCTAGAATGTAGCTCCCACGTAGCTAACATGTAGCTCTCATGTAGCTCACATGTAGCTCACACGTCGCTCACACGGAGCTAACACGGAGCTAACACGGAGCTAACACGGAGCTAACACGTGGCTCACACGGAGCTCACATGTGGCTCACACGTAGCTCACATGTGGCTCACACGTAGCTCACATGTGGCTAACATGTAGCTCACATGTGGCTAACATGGAGCTCACATGTGGCTAACATGGAGCTCACATGTGGCTCACACGTAGCTCACATGTGGCTCACACGTAGCTCACATGTGGCTCACACGTAGCTCACATGTGGCTAACACGTAGCTCACATGTGGCTAACACGTAGCTCACAATGTGGCTAACACGTAGCTCACATGTGGCTAACATGTAGCTCACTGCTGCAGAACGAGTGTTTCTGTTTGGTTGATCCTCAGAGAGGAGGCTGCATTCTACCGCCGGGCCAAAGTCCACCCGGTGCTGGGTGGGGGGGGGGGGGTAGCAGTAGTGTGTAGCATGCCGTGAACTTACATTTACGTTGAGATCGGTCGACCAATGACAGTTCTCTCTACAGTCAGAGCTTGCGCAAGAAGGTGGACCGTGAGGGAGATACCATTTCCAAAACTTGTAAGGGGGTAATAACTATTTTCCCCGACGTAGCAAAATCCCGGACGTTTTTGGAATCCCTGCCGGACGCTTTTTTTAGGTCTCGAAAAGAGGACATGTCCGGGAAAAAGAGGACGTCTGGTCACACTATATATACACACTGGATATTATATTTACACTGTGTGTAAAATAGGAGACGCAAAAGGTTCCAGCGGTGGGAAAGAAGGGTTCTTGATTTAAAAAGACCCCCTGCTGGGAAGAGAGAGGGGAGAGGTGTTGACAATTGAATGCTTGAATGCCTTCTGTGTGTGTGTGTGTGTGTGTGTGTGTGTGTGTGTGTGTGTGTGTGGGGGGGGGGGGGGGGGGGGGGGGGACAAAATAAAGAACAGCGTGTGATAGAAAAATGAGAGAATGTGTGTGTCAGTGTATTTGTGTGAGAGAGGGACAGTATCGGGGGTGCAGAGCAAGTCAGAGATTCCTGAGAGAGACAGCGCGTGTGTGTGTGTGTGTGTGTGTGTGTGTGTGTGTGTGTGTGTGTGTGTGTGTGTGTGTGTGTGTGTGTGTGTGTGTGTATACAGTCTCTAGCTGATGGTAACCAGCTGTGCTGTCGACTGGTGGCCTCACTCGTCTCCGCTGCAGTGGAGCGCTAACGCTAAAGAAAAGTACACGGCTAACGAGCGCTTCACAGTTTAAATGTTAAAATGTATAAAAGACGTAAAGAAGAAACAAAAAAACGGAATTCAATCTCATTCTCATGTGTCCCCTTCGTGCTTTTCGGCTTCATACTCTTCAATATGTTGCAGTCTGTCCAATTTAAAATGACAACCTTCCGTCTGCAGGATCCTATTCTGGGAGCCGAGTTGCTCTCACATAAAAAAAAGATGAACATTCTCTGTGATTTAAAGGTTTTTAAGTCAAAGAGAATATGTGAATCTTATAAAGACACAAAGATGAAACCTGCAAAGAGAGAAAGAAGCGATTTGTTTGGAGGGTGATGGTTGAACTCATTAACTCCCTCAGATGTCAGCAGGGGTTCTTTCAGGAATGTTGGGGGCCCCTGACAGGTTATGACACCGGGCCCCTGCGCTCTGATGCATTTGATTTCATGCGCCGGCCCGTCACCTTTCCCCCCCCGCGGGGTCTGCTCTGGGAACCCGAGAGCTCAGGAGCTTTACCTGCGTGAGTTCTGGTGACAGTGAAGTATGAACGCGTCATGTTTCCTCCACACACTTCAGAACCTTCACAGAAACGTCTCCTTTGGAAATCAACAACTAAACTGCCTGACAAAGTCCTTCTGGACGCGACTCGTGTTGATAAAGAAAAGCTCCTCGTGTCACCGAGGGCACGGCCTTTCAGACGCTGGAATAAACTTGTTTCTTTCTGGAAGGTCTCAGCCGTCAGACGTGACGACATCCAGACGCTCGGCATCCGACGGGCCGAGCACCAAATCCCTGGATGTGGCCTTCGGTGCCCGACGTTCAAGGCGTCTCCAGTTTGGAGGGAATCCAGTTATTTAAACATTAGCACGGTTTAAATGAGCGGAAATAACAGCAGATGTGGTCGTAGTAGTATGAAAGGAATTAGGATTTAAATCTGCTCCATTGTGTTTTGCTTGATGCTGCTTATTTTCTGCTAAATTGAATAAGTTGTGATCAATTCTTATTAAAATCAGAAAATATCAACAATCATTTGTCTTTGTCTCATAAGTGCTTAAGCTGAATAATAGTTCTGTTTTTATTCGCTGTGAAGTATAATCAGCTGTAAACGTCCACTTCCTACATTATGAGTAACGGAATGTTACTTAATGGTAGTTAGGTTCCTTTTATTAATAGTAACGCTGAAACGTAACATGTTACTTTTTTTAGTAGTAACACTGTAACATAAGTTACTTTTTTAAATAATAACGCTGTAACGGAAAGTGTTACTTTTCTTGATAGTAACTCTAACATAAGTTACCATTTAAAATAGTAACACTAACATAAGTTCCTTTTTTTAGTAGTAACTCTGTAACATAAGTTACTTTTTAAAATAGTAACACTAACATAAGTTACTTTTTTGGTAGTAACACTGTAACATACATTACTTTTTATAATAGTAACACTGTAAAACAAGTTACTTTTAAAAATAGTAACACTGTAAAACAAGTTACTTTTTTAAATAGTAACATAAGTTACTTTTTTAAATAGTAACGTTGTAACGCAAGTGTCCTCTGTAGTAACGCTGTAACATAAGTTACTTTCCTTATAAGTAACGCTGTAACTACGTACTTCTTAATGGCAGTACTGTTGTAGTGTAACACGCTACTTTTAAAAGTGACCCTTTCCTGATAATGAGCCCCTAACCTGAGAGCATCTGAACTATCATCTAAAGCTGCTGCTGTTGGCTCACAGCCCTTTATCAGCTTTACCACAGCCCACTTCCCCAAAACCTCACCTCTAATGTTCTCCCTTTCGCAGCTCACACAAAAAGGCAGCCCAGTCAGAGAGGAGATCGGGCGTCTCTGATGAATTGATTGGATAATTTCGACCATACGGGAGCATTCAGATGTGATTAAAGTAACAAGATGGCATTGGTCAAAGGTTACCGCGAGAATGCGTGCAGAGGAGCACAAGGCTGCCTTTGTCGAGGGCTTGTTTAGCCGGAGAAAGTGCTGGGTCGGGTTTGTTTATCAGCCCACGAGCACAGAGCCAGACCCTAATGGGTGACAGCTGATTGTCCTCCATGTTCCTTTGTTTCTCACGCCGTACCTTCATAGGTTCTTTACCCTGACCGGGGTCAGCGGGAACAGACCGGCTTTGTTTGCTCGTTAGCTCGCCGTGTAAAGCAGGACGGCGTGGAACACATTTACATTCCATCACTGTGTTAGCACAGCATCCCAGTTCCACCATTACTTCTATACAACCAGAGGAGTCACCCTCTGGTGGTCAGGAGAGAGAATGCAGCTTTAACACATGAATCATATACTTCTATACAACCAGAGGAGTCACCCCCTGGTGGTCAGGAGAGAGAATGCAGCATTAACACATGAAGCATAGACTTCTATACAACCAGAGGAGTCACCCTCTGGTGGTCAGGAGAGAGAATGCAGCATTAACACATGAAGCATAGACTTCTATACAACCAGAGGAGTCACCCCCTGGTGGTCAGGAGAGAGAATGCAGCTTTACCACATGAAGCATATACTTCTATACAACCAGAGGAGTCACCCCCTGGTGGTCAGGAGAGAGAATGCAGCTTTAACACATGAAGCATATACTTCTATACAACCAGAGGAGTCACCCCCTGGTGGTCAGGAGAGAGAATGCAGCTTTAACACATGAAGCATAGACTTCTATACAACCAGAGGAGTCACCCCCTGGTGGTCAGGAGAGAGAATGCAGCTTTAACACATGAAGCATATACTTCTATACAACCAGAGGAGTCACCCCCTGGTGGTCAGGAGAGAGAATGCAGCTTTACCACATGAAGCATAGACTTATATACAACCAGAGGAGTCGCTAAAAAGCCCCACTCAAAAAGCACTAATCAAAACAGAAACACAAAGATATGAAGTCATGAGGGAAACGTTCTTTGAGTATATCAGTACCATCAAACCCTCATGTTTCTGTGGAGGCTTTACAACAGTGTTTCACATTCCCAGGAGAACTCCCTAAACACCTGGAAACACACTTTGATGTGTGAACGATACAAAGTTCCCCTTTAATTTATTATCTGGACAAAAATCTTCAAAAAAACATGTTTCAGCGTGTTGGAAAGCGACACAGAGGCTAACAGAGCTGGAGCAGAAGACGCCAACGGGAGTTTTTAGCTCCACTGTGGTTTTGCTCCGAAGCTAACGCGTTTTTAACCGTTAGCGTCCGACCCGTCCAGTCGCGCCAACACCAGACTCTAAAAACAGCGTCAAACCAAACAAAGCCCAGACTGGAGTCATCCTCCCTCTCACTTGGCAACATGTCGCTCCTCGGCTGCCAAACCAGGAGCTGCGTTCAGCGCCTGGTTCTAACAGGCTGGAAGTCTCTTGTTTGGGGTTTTAACACCGGCTTCTTTCACCACCTGGTCGACGCCGCGGTTTAAACCTTCCCAACAAAAACATGCCGGAACAGTGAAAGTGTATTCACTTTTTATTTGTATTTGTTTTCTCTGATTAAAAAAAGATTTACGAGAACCGAACCGAAGTTGTTTATATTTGCCGTCACAGAACAGTAACGTGTGATGTTTAACATTTTGTTCCCTTGCACACCTGGAAACACTAAACTTCACCAATCTACCACCTGCATAAACACGCAATTCTTTAAGAAATACAAAGCCAACACCTGCACAAAGTGATTCAAGCAAACAATGAACATTTAGCTCCTACAGTCTATAATTAGCAGTGTCTTTGTGATTAGTGCTTTATATGAATGAACTGCAGCACTACTTTAGTTCTGAACATTGGCATCAACGTTCACTCCAAAATACAGATCTGATGCAACGGAATGAAACTTTTATTGTATTTTAACAATCGGTGGTTTTGGTAAGAACAAAGGGAGGAAAGGAACATTAGAGAAGCTTAAAACAGCTGACGAGATATAGAAATAACTAAATATTATCTTATTTTGAAATTTCTTTGCGAAAAAGAATCCCCTAAACGGTTCTAAAGAGGGGGTTTCTGTGTAGGCATTGCTTAAACATGTCAGTTTAATAATGTCATAGTCGTGCTACAAGTCGTTGAAAGTAAAAACTAAATAGCATTTTATTGTGAAAAACCGCCAGTCTGTCGTGTATCAAACTCAGGTACACAAACCAGGTACAACTTCTTCTGCGTTTTCTGCTCTTCCTCTTATCTGCCGGTCTAGACGGTTATGTAATGACCGAGCCGCTTCACACTTCACGGCAGATTCCTTTTCTCAGAGCGTCTCCAAGACGGCCGCGTGCCGGCAGCGTAGCGCCGAGGCTGTTGAGGGATCGCTTGACGTCAGACTCCACGCTCACATGCCTCAGGTCAGCTGCTTCTCATCGTTCTCAGAGCTGATTTAAGATGCAGAATCTGATTTAAATGTGTTTACGACGTTCTACTTGAACGTTCAGGATGAGAAGATAACTAGCCGAGAGCTTATTTAATTTAGTTTAATATGATAAAATATAGTTTAGTTTAATATAGTTTAGTTGTCCTTCTGTATCAATAACACTGTTTATTACCGGTGACTTTTAGAGATATTTTTACACCCGACTCGGGCAGAGGGGACGCGGCCAGTAGCAGCAGCGGTGGGGAGCTAGCAGCAGCGCTAGCTAGCGCTACTACTAGCTTGCTACAGCGGGGACACTGACTGGAGGTAGGAGCGGCCTGTAACCCGACTTTTACGGTACTGCTCGAGTTCTTCATCTTTTTCTTTCCAAATCAGCAAAAGTCACAATGGTTTCTCTCATGGAAAATGGGCCACTATGAAAGTAAAGAGGGTAAAAGATGTGAAAGGGTGAACGAGGCTCTGCAGGGTGGCCACTCTGAAGGTGAAAGGGTGAACGAGGCTCTGCAGGGTGGCCACTCTGAAGGTGAAAGGGTGAACGAGGCTCTGCAGGTGAACTCACGTAGATGTGCCTCTGCTGGTAGCGCAGGAAGAGGTTGTGCAGGATGGCCCCGTCGTGGAGGTCCTGCAGGGCCGACATGTCCTCCACGCCGCTCACGCTGCTGTGGTGCATGGGCTGCACCTTCTGCCTGCTGAGGGCCGCATGCTTGTAGGTGTACACCTGGAGGAGGAAGAGGAGGAAGAGGAGGGACAATGGAGACGTGGTCATCGTGGGAACAAAGAAACACAACGGCTCAAATGGGTCAACGCTGTTACTCATATATATATATATATATATATATATATATATATATATATATATATATATATATATATATATATATATATATATATATATATATATATATATATATATATGAGTAAAAAACTCCCTTCTCCTTGTGCACATATTTATGTAAGGAAGGGAGGGAGGAAGGAAGGGAGGATGGAAAGAAGGAAGGGAGGTAGGGAGAAAGGAAGGAAGGAAAGAAAGAAGGAAGGGAGAAAGGGAAGGAAAGAAGGAAGGGAGGTAGGGAGAAAGGAAGGGAGGGAGGAAGGGAGGAATGAAGGAAGGAAGGAAAGAAAGAAGGAAGGGAGAAAGGGAAGGAAGGAAAGAAGGAAGGGAGAAAGGGAGAAAGGGAAGGAAAGAAGGAAGGAAGGAAGGAAAGAAGGAAGGGAGAAAGGGAAGGAAAGAATTAAGGGATGTAGGGAGAAAGGAAGGGAGGGAGGAAGGGAGGAGACTCTACCAAGCTGCAGACTGTGAACAAGACAACCCAGAAATGTAAAGGAGACCAATCACACACACACACACACACACACACACACACACAGTTATTTCAGCGCTGCGTTCAGGTCCCTCGTGTTCTGACGGGTTTATCACGCCTGGGAATAAAAAACGAGCTAAACCAAAATAAACCGTTAAAGTAATATCTGTAATTAACTGAGTTTACAGTCGCTGAGAGGAAGACGAGTTGGACCGGTTCAGCTCATGACGCCACCGGCTGCTCTCTCAGGGGCCAAAGAATGAGAACGCATTCATAATTTATGTTCATTTACACATACTAAGAGTTAGAACATACATGTTGTCAAAAGACTAATTCCTCCCTGATGTTTTGGCACAGGAGAACCAGAACCAGGTCTGAGACGACCAGACCCTGCTGCAGTAGAATGAGAGGTTTTATAAAAGGGACCCTGGTGCTCAGAGACACTACCTCTTTAGTCCACAGGGGGCGCCAGAACCAACACTACCTCTTTAGTCCACAGGGGGCGCCAGAACCAACACTACCTCTTTAGTCCACAGGGGGCACCAGAACCAACACTACCTCTTTAGTCCACAGGGGGCGCCAGAACCAACACTACCTCTTTAGTCCACAGGGGGTGCCAGAACCAACACTACCTCTTTAGTCCACAGGGGGCGCCAGAACCAACACTACCTATTTAGTCCACAGGGGGTGCCAGAACCAACACTACCTCTTTAGTCCACAGGGGGCGCCAGAACCAACACTACCTCTTTAGTCCACAGGGGGCACTAGAACCAACACTACCTCTTTAGTCCACAGGGGGCGCCAGAACCAACACTACCTCTTTAGTCCACAGGGGGCGCCAGAACCAACACTACCTCTTTAGTCCACAGGGGGCACTAGAACCAACACTACCTCTTTAGTCCACAGGGGGCGCCAGAACCAACACTACCTCTTTAGTCCACAGGGGGCGCCAGAACCAACACTACCTATTTAGTCCACAGGGGGCGCCAGAACCAACACTACCTCTTTAGTCCACAGGGGGCGCTAGAACCAACACTACCTCTTTAGTCCACAGGGGGCACCAGAACCAACACTACCTCTTTAGTCCACAGGGGGCACTAGAACCAACACTACCTCTTTAGTCCACAGGGGGCACCAGAACCAACACTACCTCTTTAGTCCACAGGGGGCACTAGAACCAACACTACCTCTTTAGTCCACAGGGGGCGCCAGAACCAACACTACCTATTTAGTCCACAGGGGGCACCAGAACCAACACTACCTCTTTAGTCCACAGGGGGCGCCAGAACCAACACTACCTCTTTAGTCCACAGGGGGCACTAGAACCAACACTACCTCTTTAGTCCACAGGGGGCGCCAGAACCAACACTACCTCTTTAGTCCACAGGGGGCGCCAGAACCAACACTACCTCTTTAGTCCACAGGGGGCGCCAGAACCAACACTACCTCTTTAGTCCACAGGGGGCGCCAGAACCAACACTACCTATTTAGTCCACAGGGGGCACTAGAACCAACACTACCTCTTTAGTCCACAGGGGGCACTAGAACCAACACTACCTCTTTAGTCCACAGGGGGCACCAGAACCAACACTACCTATTTAGTCCACAGGGGGCACCAGAACCAACACTACCTCTTTAGTCCACAGGGGGCACCAGAACCAACACTACCTCTTTAGTCCACAGGGGGCGCTAGAACCAACACTACCTCTTTAGTCCACAGGGGGCACCAGAACCAACACTACCTCTTTAGTCCACAGGGGGCACCAGAACCAACACTACCTCTTTAGTCCACAGGGGGCGCTAGAACCAACACTACATGAAATATCCTCGTAGTAACAAAGCTAAACTAAGAACATAGGATGACAGACCAGAACCCATCCGGTCTGACAAAAACTGTTGAAAGAACACTGACTGAATGTGATGTCCCTTCTTTGGACCCAAGAGGAAACAAACACAAACAAGAGGCCATGTGGGCTCTCTCTCTCCCCCTCTCTCCCTCTCCCTCTCCCTCTCTCTCTCTCTCTCTCTCTCTCCCTCTCCCTCCCCCCCCCCCCCCCCCCCCCCCTCCCTCTCTCTCCCTTTAATTAGCTTCCTAATGGTCCAGTTGTCTGAGGGCCCGACGCCTCCAAACACAAAGCCTGTGTCGGGCCCCCGTCGCTAAGCCTAGCGACAGATGCTAACGGGAGTAAATCCCTGTTAAACAAAGCCATTAGACGGCTTCAACG
>JBAMJR010000858.1:15000-52500 GCA_038501785.1 Myoxocephalus aenaeus
ACATGAGAGGAGACAGGAGACATGAGATGAGACAGGAGACAGGAGAGGAGACAGGAGAGGAGACAGGAGAGGAGACAGGAGAGGAGACAGGAGAGGAGACAGGAGACAGGAGAGGAGACAGGAGACAGGAGACAGGAGAGGAGACAGGAGACATGAGATGAGACAGGAGACAGGAGACAGGAGAGGAGACAGGAGACATGAGATGAGACAGGAGACAGGAGACAGGAGAGGAGACAGGAGAGGAGACAGGAGACATGAGAGGAGACAGGAGACATGAGATGAGACAGGAGACAGGAGACAGGAGAGGAGACAGGAGAGGAGACAGGAGAGGAGACAGGAGAGGAGACAGGAGACAGGAGAGGAGACAGGAGACATGAGATGAGACAGGAGACAGGAGAGGAGACAGGAGAGGAGACAGGAGACATGAGAGGAGACAGGAGAGGAGACATGAGAGGAGACAGGAGACATGAGATGAGACAGGAGACATGAGAGGAGACAGGAGACAGGAGAGGAGACAGGAGACATGAGAGGAGACAGGAGACAGGAGAGGAGACAGGAGACATGAGAGGAGACAGGAGACATGAGATGAGACAGGAGACAGGAGAGGAGACAGGAGAGGAGACAGGAGAGGAGACAGGAGAGGAGACAGGAGACAGGAGAGGAGACAGGAGAGGAGACAGGAGAGGAGACAGGAGAGGAGACAGGGGAGGAGACAGGAGAGGAGACAGGAGACATGAGAGGAGACAGGAGAGGAGACATGAGAGGAGACAGGAGACATGAGATGAGACAGGAGACAGGAGAGGAGACAGGAGACATGAGAGGAGACAGGAGACAGGAGAGGAGACAGGAGACATGAGAGGAGACAGGAGACATGAGAGGAGACAGGAGACATGAGATGAGACAGGAGACAGGAGAGGAGACAGGAGAGGAGACAGGAGAGGAGACAGGAGACAGGAGAGGAGACAGGAGACAGGAGAGGAGACAGGAGAGGAGACAGGAGAGGAGACAGGAGACAGGAGAGGAGACAGGAGAGGAGACAGGAGAGGAGACAGGAGACAGGAGAGGAGAGGAAGTATTTTGACCGTGAAGAGAACGATCTCTCCTGCAGGAGGTAAACCTACATGTATGTGTCATTTCAGTCAGTGAGTCGTTTCCTGCAGGGATGGACCTTTATTTTGAAAAACGAGCTGAAATTGACTATATATATATATATATATATATATATATATATATATATATATATGGCGCTATCGTAAAATACAACAACACTGTGCAACGATGCTCAACACCTCCACACACACACACACATCCACAGTGTTGAAGGAGTCGTTCACCAGCTGATAGCAGAGTGTGTGTGTGTGTGTGTGTGTGTGTGTGTGTGTGTGTGTGTGTGTGTGTGTGTGTGTGTGTGTGTGAGTGTGTGAGTGATGTCTTTAGTGTTTGGAGTCAAAGCAGAGTTTCAAAGGTCCCCGCTGTGTGAAGACACACACTTCCTGTTGCCCGCTGACCCCTTACAGTCAAACCTGTGGAGTCTAACGCCTGACAGAGGAGTATATATATATATATGTGTATATATATATATATATATATATATATATATATGTGTATGTATATATATATATATATATATGTATATATATGTATATATATATATGAGACCTTTAAAAGGGCTTGGCGGCTTGACTCGCGTTAATTCGTCCTAACCGACCCTCACCAGCCACCGTGACCCCGATGCCCCGCCTCGGTGGCCCTGGTGGGTCAGAGCCCAGAACCATCTGGCGCTGAGGGGATTTGCAGCATCTTATGAGCGGCCCTCGGTAAGTCGCTGCTCTCGCTGAGGTTCATGAAAGACGCCTGTCAGCGTGGAGGAGGCGTGGCCTCTGGGAACGTCATGCAAATTAAGAGCAATCATGAAGTGAAGGGCGAGCGCGTGGGTTTGGGGACGTTTGACAGAGTCGTTGTGCTCTTTGTTCTGCGTTGTTCTACTTCTGGGAGTTCTGAACTGAAGCAAATAAAGTTGGGTTGCCGTTTTGGTTCTCACACTTCCTGTCTCTCCTTTTGTTTCGTAACTTTTGCTACATTCTTTTCTGATTCGTCATGTGACCCTTTTTTCCCGGGAAAAAAGCAAACGACCGATTCATAACATGGAGAACAAGTTGTCTACGCTAACAGCTAATCTCTTACCCGTAAAGGTCAGGTTACAAGCCGCTACTACCTTCGGTCGTTGTCCCCGCTGTAGCCAGCTAGCGCTGCTGCTAACTCACCGCTGCTGCTAGCTTCCCGCTGCTGCTAGCTTCCCGCTACTGCTAGCTTCCCGCTACTGCCAAGTCGGGCGTCGAGCCGGGGCTGGTCCCTCTACCTTCGGTGGTTGTCGAGCTAGCGGGGAGCTAGGGACCTTCCTTCCTTCCTCCCTTTCTTCCTTCTTACCTTCCTTCCTCCCATCCTTCCTCCCTCCCATCCTTCCTTACCTTTCTCCCTCCCTCCCTTCTTACCTTCCTTCCTCCCATCCTTCCTCCCTCCCATCCTTCCTTACCTTTCTCCCTCCCTCCCTCCCTTTTCAGCGCTAGCTAGCTACAGCGGGGACAACCACCGACGGTAGTAGCGGCTTATAACCCGACTTTTACGGTACTTAAAATGCCACTACTGCCTCCATGCATGAGTCCAGGGTTACCCACTTCCTGTTCACACGTGCGCGCGCACATGCCCGGTGAACGTGGGGTCATGTGACACGGAGGGAGATGACTGCTGCTAAAACGCTCGTGTGCACAGAGGTACGCTTTAGTGTGGGTGTATTACATCAGGTACATTAAGGTTCTGTGGCAGACAGGAAGTACATCTGCACGCGAGCTCCTGAAGTCCAAATGGAGGGAAAAGTTGCAAGAGTGTGTGTAAGCGGGCCGAAGGAGACGAGGAGGCTCCGATGGGCTTCGACACCCCTCAGACGCCTTCAGGGTCACGTGAAAGGTTCTCACCTGGCCGTAGTCCGTGGCGAAGGCCACCACCCCTCCGGAGCACGAGGACACGGTGCAGGGGAGGTACTGCTCGTCCTCCCGGAGCCACACCCGGTCGCCCTGCGGGGAAACAACCAACCGGTCACTTTTTACAGAAGAATGCAAATCACCACAAAAAACAACACGGACTACGACAAAGAGAAGCTCGGTGAACTGAGAACGAGGTGCACGAGGACTTAGGGAACATCACCTCCATTTAAGTGGATCGCTTTTGGCTGAATGAGGATGAAACACTTCAGGAAAAGGAACCTTTTTGTCACACGTTGTATTTCCCAGTAGAAAAAAAATCTGAATCTCTAGTAACTTAAAAACCAACCTATTGTTAGGCCCTTTCCTCTAAATGTCATACCCAAACTAAAAAGGGTGTATCTCTGCAACCACTAGGGCTATTTGCATAATGTTGGTGTTATAATAAAAGGTACACATGTGAGATCTTGTTCAGATGTGTAAATATCAGTCTATATGTTACTGGTTAAGAGTAAATGAAGATGACACACAGGAAAAAATGAAAAGGTTTCAGGTCCGCCTATAAAAAAAATCACTTTCAGGATGATTATTTCTTTGAAATGATGCAGCTGTAAGGTCCAACTCTAACCCAAATCATAGCACAATATGTGAACATTCACTAACCCAAATCATAACTCAATATGTGAACATTCACTGACCCAAATCATAACTCAATATGTGAACATTCACTAACCCAAATCATAACTCAATATGTGAACATTCACTGACCCAAATCATAGCACAATATGTGAACATTCACTAACCCAAATCATAACTCAATATGTGAACATTCACTAACCCAAATCATAACACAATATGTGAACATTCTCTAACCCAAATCATAGCACAATATGTGAACATTCTCTAACCCAAATCATAGCACAATATGTGAACATTCACTGACCCAAATCATAGCGCAATATGTGAACATTCTCTAACCCAGTGGTTCTTAACCTTATTGGAGGTACTGAACCCTGCAAGCTTCATCAGTGCATTCACCGAACCCTTCGGAATTGGAAAAATAAAATATGATTTCTTCAAAACATTAGGTATATACTGTATTTTGTTAGTGCACAAAATTAACCATGCATCAGTTGCACACAAAATCACTGTGTTCAAAGAACAAAATCAACAAAACATGAATTTCACACAAAAACATAACTCAATGAATATTTACTGCAAATCAATGTGACGAAAAGAAGAAAAATTGTGTGTTGCGGCCCGACATTGCTAGTGTGAACCGGGCTATACTGTGTGTGTCTTGACCCCTGCGGAACCCCTGGGGTTCGATCGAACCCAGGTTAAGAACCACTGCTCTAACCGAAATCATAGCACAATATGTGAACATTCTCTAACCGAAATCATAGCACAATATGTGAACATTCACTGACCCAAATCATAGCTCAATATGTGAACATTCTCTAACCCAAATCATAACACAATATGTGAACATTCTCTAACCCAAATCATAGCTCAATATGTGAACATTCTCTAACCCAAATCATAGCTCAATATGTGAACATTCTCTAACCCAAATCATAGCTCAATATGTGAACATTCTCTAACCCAAATCATAGCTCAATATGTGAACATTCACTAACCCAAATCATAGCACAATATGTGAACATTCACTGACCCAAATCATAGCTCAATATGTGAACATTCTCTAACCCAAATCATAGCTCAATATGTGAACATTCTCTAACCCAAATCATAGCTCAATATGTGAACATTCTCTAACCCAAATCATAGCTCAATATGTGAACATTCTCTAACCCAAATCATAACACAATATGTGAACATTCTCTAACCCAAATCATAACACAATATGTGAACATTCTCTCTGCAAAGGTTGACTTTGATAAAGTGAAGCAGAACAAAGTTAGAGAGGGTTTAGAACAGAGAACATTCAGGCGAGGTCTCCAAAATTTGCATTGGGGCTCATTTGTGTCATTTGAATTTTGTCATGTACCAAACCATATATTTCACTTGTATATTTATGGTGTAATATTGCTGCAGTTGTGTCTGTGGTGTCTTACTAACACACAGCGGTGGAGCACGTTATGTGCAAGACAAGTAAATAAAAGATATCGATACCACCCAATCACCAAAAAACGTTTGTAAAACCTTTGAACGACGACCAGGTCCACTTCCTGTACACAGTCCGTGGTTGTTACCATGGGCTTTTATCAGACCAATCAGAGGCGGTGGAGAAAGCGTGGAGAACTCTGCCGGGTCGGGTTTCAGAGACCTGGCATGTTTATTGAAGCTTCTCAGGGAGTCAGAGGACACGTTTACACCGGCTGACCCGAGGACTTCACTGCTCCTGGTTGCTATAGCGCTTCCTCCCAGCCAACAGCTGGATATGTCATCACCCGCTGCTGTGTGCAGGTTCATACACATTCTGACCAATGAATCCATGACTTTTCCCTGACTTTTAACCAAATTTCCATGACTTTTCCATGACTTTAAACCAGATTTCCATGAGCAAACATTTAGTGAAATCTGGGTGTAAACAGTAAAAAGTGAGTAAATGTAGTATTTAAACTAACAATGAGAATACAAAGCATACAGTAAACCTTAAATGACTCAAATGAATGAGACAATAGTTTGATTAAAAGAATAAACATTGATATAGATGCCTGTATGTATGCCTGCTTATATTTTGAGTCTTTCTTTTAAAAGCATATTCATTATTTCAAACTCAGCGTAAATGAACGACATGAACACATGAATATAACACTTTTACATGACTTTTACTAAACTTTGGGGATTTTATTTTTTTCCAGGACTTTTCCAAGCCTGGAAATAACCATTTAAAACTCCATGACTCATCCAGGTTTTCCATGACCGTGAGAACCCTGTGTGTTGGTGGAGAATTAGCAGAGAATTTGGGGAATTCCGGATGAGAGTCTGAAGTCTTAACTGTGTTTGGAGGCCTTTTTTAGTAATAATGTTTGGCTCTGGATGTGTCCACAGACCCATAAACAGCGTAGCGTGGTCCAGTACACGACCCATCACTCCCAGTCTGCAGAAGATTATTATTTGGTGGAAAATTCAGCCGCGAAGTTCTGCAAAGCTCCGCTTGTTGAATTACGACTGAGCTGCAGACCCGAGGGGCCCTGAGGGGCCCAGAGGGGCGTTCCCTCCTGATCGCATGGCCACATGTGTCGCTGCTCGTTAGCATGGCGAGCTAACGCTAACTTTAAAAAAGAAAAAAACGCTGCACTCTTATGAGATGCCCCTCCTCTTTCTGAGCCGGGCGTACAAATGACCTTTGACCTCACAAGCGGCAGAGAGAGAGAAAAAGAGAGAGAGACAGAGAGAGACAGAGAGAGAGAGAGAGAGAGAGAGAGACAGACAGACAGACAGAGAAAAAGAGAGAGAGAGAGAGAGAGAGAGAGAGGCACCTGGCTGGGAAAAAGTGAGCGGATGGATGGTTGGAGAGTCTCTCTCTCTCACACACACACACACACACACACACACACACACACACACACACACACACACACACACACTAGAGCTCAGCTCTGCAGACTCAGCAGTGGATCAGTGTTGGTTCAATCCCTCCACGTTCAAACGGCCGTCTGATCTTCAGAACAAACAACTCTTTTCATGGACATGTAAAGTCTCTCAGTCTTTCTTTACTTTGTTTTACTGCAAATTATAAAAGGAGAACTTAATCTTGCAGAGGCACGACAATTATCTGCAATTTTCTTTTTCTTTTTGTTGGTGGTTTCTGCGTTTTGTCGTTTTATTGACGGAGCTGGTGAAGACAGACTGGAGAGGACCTGCACCAAAGGTCCTTGAAGGTCGCTTAAAGAAACAGTTTTGAGCCGTTTAAAAAAGAAAAACGTAACTGTTAGCGAGGTGTTTTCAAAGATATACAACTTCAGTGGGAACCAATGGGCTTTGAGCTGAGCGCCTCAGGCAGGAAGTCAGAAAGCCTTCAGAGGGAGGACTAACACTGGGATCTGTTAGTCCCGCCCCTTCCTGTGTCCCCCATGGGGCTTTAGTTTAGAAAAGAAAATGTATGATAGTCAATGATGAAAGACATATTTTTTTGGGATCCCCTTTGAATTGTCCCATGAATTACACATATGACGTTTGTCAATTAAAAAGATAATTTTGCACGTCAAGAAAGTTTGTGAACAGTTTTACGACTTAATGCGACATTCCTGACGCGCAGAATCATGTTTTAAAGTGACAAACCTCGTATGTGTACACTGTAAAAAAAACGCCTGTGAAATCTACAGTAATTTACTGTGTTTGTGAGCAGTAACCTACTGTAAACTCCCATATTCCTATTATTATTGTTTTTTTTACAGTAAGTTAATTGTCAATGGCTGCCAGTTATTTACTGTAATTTAGCTGCTAGTTATAAACTGTTGTTTTTTTACAGTAAGTTAATTGTCAATGGCTGCCAGTTAATAACTGTGAATTTCACAGTGCGTTTCTTACAGTGTAATTCATGGCACAATTCAAACAGCATCTAATAATTATTTATCTCCCGTCATCGACTACCGTCCATATTTTAACTAAATAAGGTCCCATGGTGTGTAGCCGTATTTTAACCCTACCCTTTAAATAAAGCTCATGTGAAGTTATTCACAGATCGTTTAAAATAAAACACACAAACACAGAAGTTGTCATTTTGACCCGGACAAAGGAAGACGCTCCATTGTGACGAGCACAAAGAGGAGGCGTGTGCTGTTTACCAGCCGGGACCGTACGGACATTCCTCGTGTGCAGCGCCGCAGGAATCCGACGCTCCAATCAAGTGACAGAAGGGGCGGGGCCTAGCTCCTCCCACCAGCACACTTTACCCCCAAAGACCCCCAACAAACACACAAACACACACTCGGAGACACACATCTGTTTTCTTTGTGGGCCGCGTGTGCCGAGGGGAGCATCCGACAGCGGCACACCATCTTATTGTGCTTTAACCCCTCCTTCACACACACACACACACACACACACACACACACACAGAGCTACCGGCCTGTTGCTAAAGCGGGCTCCGTGCCAGAGGCCCGTGCTTCACCTCATTCATCACCACTGATTGCCTGAACTTTGAACATCAAAGACCCCGTTTGTACTTTCCGATTGGAGCAAAGAAAACGAGGGCCGAGGTGCATTTCTCTGTTAATGGTTAGAGAACACACACTAGAAGCACTACAAAGAGCTCATACCTCCACCAAGGCTGACCAACAGGAAAGGACTTTAAAGAATTCAAATTGGACACAACACAGCCAAGTTAATGGCAGACAACTGCATTCTGGGAATATTAGAAAAGAATATTACACTTTGTACAAGGGTGGATTGTGCAGAACTTCGAGAGTCAAAAGCTCCTCAGATGCATCGTGTAGCTGTGACAAAGGCCACATTCATTGATATTTAAGGATATCTTACATCATTTATGGTTACAAATGCTGAGTAGTTGGGCGTGGCCTATGTAAGTTTGTCTTGAACCAATAAAGGAACATTCTGTCTCCTCCCCTCATAGTTCAGGATGCCTAGAAATGCTCCATTAGCCACGTTTCCACTGCATACGGCTCCGCTGGACTCCACTCATTCTAATGTTTCCACTGCGGAGAGCATCTCCTTCCTATCGGCGTAGCGACGAGATCATCTTCATGAGGATACTACTTGGATGCTCTCATTGGCAACCAAACAGAGGAGCAGGTGCACTTCGTTAGCTGTATTTTAGGCGTATTTGTCACAATATACAAATTGCGGTTGCTACTGACATAGTTTGGCTATTTAAAACGGAGGGTTTGTGCAGGATGTCAATCTAGCGATGATTCTCTTTGACCAATCAGTGGGCTGCGATGTTTTAGCTCCAGCTTCATCTCTCGGATCAGCTCCCTTGGAACCTGGACCGAGGTGGTACCAGTTAGCATTTGCTACATCTGCAACATTCACTACATCTGCAACATTTGTAACAGTCGCTAGATTTGCAACATTTGCAATATTCGCTACATTCACATCATTTGCAACATTCGCTCCATTCGTAACATTGCGTGCCGCTCAGTTTCAACAGCCTCTTCTCAAAATATGTGTGGCGTTGGAGAGAAAAAGGTAGAAGTAGTTGTGTGAAGAATGTGAGTAAATGCTTCCTTCTTTCACTGTTACAGGGGACGTGATTGTTTGATTGTCTATTTAGAAAGTTGTCGGACCCTGGACCCCCTATGAGGATGTGAACATTCCTCTTGGTTTATTCATGTTATCTAGTCCAGCATCCCTACAGATGGTCTTCAAACCGTTTCCTGCCAGGAATGTTTGAGATTCCTCAGTGTTGGCTTTCACTGTGCCCAAAAAGGCTCCACAAATAAATACCACGACGTTCTGGAAAATTCATGAACCGGCAGTAATCACGTAGATCAGCGTTCATAGAGCCAAGCGGCCTCAACATAAAACCAACAACTTTTAAACAAAGTGGGAAAAAGAATCCACCACTGCTGTGTTTTTGTAAAAGCAGAGGCATGAAAGGAAGCCGGGCCTCAGCCGAGCTAACGTCAACACGGGCTGGAGAGTCTGGAGCTCTCCAGACAACGGCCCCAGCTTCTGCACCAGTCAGAGTCAGAGTGGGACCTTTACAACAGGTCAGATAACTGTATCATCATCCAACGGGTTTGGATGCAGTGAGGAAAAGCCTTCATGGGGTTTTGGTTTCCCTGATATGTCAGCGGCCGCTTTCTGAGAGCAGATATGATGTTCTGGAAAATATTGTGACAAGGAGTAGATGTTGATAGGACCGCCGGCAGCGCCATGAAACCCTGAGAACATGAAGTCCACATCGCCCGGAGCTGATCTCTGCATCCGCTGGTGGGACTGAGATCTAGAGAGCTTGTTTAAAAAGCTGGCTTATTGTCGTCACTGTTAACATGTCATGCTGGTTGACTTTAATAAACTTGCAATGTTTACTGTCTACAAAAGGTGTTGTCAGTACTTTCAGGTCCATAAGAGTTTGAGGTGCAATGGATTTTGGATCGTTTCACGGATCAAATCGGTCGGAAGAGAAGGAGCAAACAGAACTTTTAGAGGAGGTTTTGCCGCCGATTCCCGATGAGCCAAATCAGCCGATACAGATTGCTGACTTGTCGCCAGCAGCTGGTATACAAGTCATTTATAGTGATTATTTGCATTAAAAACACAGGATTCAAGTGATTAGGAAAGAAATCGTGTCATTAATAGTTTTAATTGTGTTTTAGAATCTGCTTAAAAACTAGTGTGAGGAAGTTAAACAGCTCATATTTCCCTCTCTTATATCTACGTTAATATTGCCGTGAAAACATATCCTTAAAACAACTGGATATATTCATTTAAGTTTCTCCTTAAAAACTACATTTGAACACATCATGTGACGTTAGAATGTTCCTTCACCCAACTCATTTGTGTTGAACGCATCATAAAGTAACGGAGTGGAACCGGCGTATGTTAGCCGTTAGCCGTTAGCTGCTAACGTTAACGAGCTCTCCTCCTGGTCTCAGAGGTGGACTATGAAGCATTAAACTGTGGATCCCACCAGCAGCCGGAGCCGGAGCCCCTCCAGCGCTGCATTGTTCATCGGGTGTTGTGGAGTGTCCGGGGAGCCGCCGCTCTCTGGCCTCCATCTCCACCCCGACACCTCCCGCCGGCCAGAAACCACAAACAGCGCCGCTGCCGTCCCGCCCTGGAGGCTGTGGGGGTGAAACCCAGGCGCTGACCCTTCCCCTGCTTGTGTTTTCCCTTTCCGTAACCTCGACATGTGTGGCTAATGCTCTCTCTGCGGGACCCCGGCGGGGAGGCGGGGGGCGGCTGGTAAAACGAGGATCTGTGGCGGAGGCGGCGCTCGCACGCCGGCGGGGTTGGAAATGAGCAGCTGTCTCGTCCGAGAGGTTCCTCTTCCTCTCCCGTAACAGACAGAGTCCTGTGTTCGGCCACAGCCTCCCTCTCTCTCTTCAGTCACTAAGAGCTGTGACTCAACACGATGCCGGCATGTTCTGGGCGACTCCTCGCCGCTCTCAGACAGCTGCAGCCTGCATGGTTCCCTCAGACGCGAGGGCAGCACAGGGCTGCAGAACAAACGAGGCGGCAGGAGTCCAGTTGTTGTTCCACCGCGTCGCCTCTGCCGACCTTTGACCCCGTGCAGAGGAAGCAGCCCATCAGCAGCTGGTCCTGCATCAGCTCTGCTCCGTCTGGGCTGAGGGGATCCTCACCGGGCTCACAATAGACTCACGGTGTGAAAACAAAGACTCTTTGAGAGGAAGTACTGCAGATGAGAGGCACACTTTTACTTTGCCAAAGGCGACTCAAGCTGGTGGCATTCGTTTTGCCTCAAACACCAGAATCCCAAAGCTGCTTTCAAAGGTCTGGTCTAGTTCCTGGTTTCATGAACTCATCGTTGTGCCGCTGCAGGACGACGTTTCACATCTGAGAACTGCTTTTGTTACATGAAAAATAAGGTTCAGCTATATATATATATATATATATATATATAAAAACTAAACCGGCTATAGTTGTCACTCTACAGTTTAATGAAACAATAGATGATGTACAGTTTAAAAAGAAACACGTCGCTCCTGAAAGCATCACTTTTTAAAATCACCAGTTTCAGAGGTGAACAACGGATCAGAGGCGGCGTCACGCTTCGGTTACCTCGAGACGAGAGAGGCTTCTGCACTCCATGTTCCATCTCACTCCATGTTCCATCTCACTCCATGTTCCATCTCACTCCATGTTCCATCTCACTCCATGTTCCATGTTCCATCTCACTCCATGTTCCATGTTCCATCTCACTCCATGTTCCATCTCACTCCATGTTCCATGTTCCATCTCACTCCATGTTCCATCTCACTCCATGTTCCATGTTCCATCTCACTCCATGTTCCATCTCACTCCATGTTCCATGTTCCATCTCACTCCATGTTCCATGTTCCATCTCACTCCATGTTCCATCTCACTCCATGTTCCATGTTCCATCTCACTCCATGTTCCATCTCACTGTTTGAGGTCATGTGTGCTCGTGTTTCTCTTCTTGAAACCTTCTTTAAAAACAGAAATATAGAACTAATGGCATTATACTACATACTAATGATACTACATGTAGTATAGTAATGATACTACATGTAGTATAGTAATGATACTACATGTAGTATAGTAATGATACTACATGTAGTATAGTAATGATACTATATGTAGTATAGTAATGATACTACATGTAGTATAGTAATGATACTATATGTAGTATAGTAATGATACTACATGTAGTATAGTAATGATACTACATGTAGTATAGTAATGATACTACATGTAGTATAGTAATGATACTATATGTAGTATAGTAATGATACTACATGTAGTATAGTAATGATACTACATGTAGTATAGTAATGATACTATATGTAGTATAGTAATGATACTATATGTAGTATAGTAATGATACTATATGTAGTATAGTAATGATACTATATGTAGTATAGTAGTGACACTATACCACATATAGTATTATCACTATACCACATATAGTATTATCACTATACTACATATAGTATTATCACTATACTACATATAGTATTATCACTATACTACATATAGTATTAACACTATACTACATATAGTATTAACACTATACTACATATAGTATTATCACTATACTACATATATCAGTGACAGTGTCATGCCCTTTGCTTGGCGTTGGGAGATTAGCACGTTGCTGATTAGACGGATAATTATTAACTTTCAGACGGAGCGTTGAAGTGATCAACGTCTCTCTTCACGTTCACCATGTGTGTTTTAATTTGTATTTATTTGACAGACACACACAGATTTCAAAATAAAGCTGCGGATGAAGCGACTGATGACTTTTTACCCTCCAGAGAGAACTTGATGGCTTTAACAAAAACATGACTTTCACATTGTCCAGTACACAAAAGTTAAAAAGAAAAAAACAGAGAAAAGTGCAAAACAAGTGAAGGTAAAGGAAGTGGCAGCGTGCTCCCGTGAGGCCGTGAGTGACAGCTCAATACAAGCTGCTGTCTGGGAATCGCAGGCGGGAGGAAGTCTACCAGCGCAAATTGACCTTGAGCCTTTGGGAGCAACGCGGCGCGGACCAATCAGCTCGCAGAGAACCAATCAACACGAGGTCGGCCGCAGAGGTCACTCTGTTTGAACGGCTGGACACATGGAGGGAGAGCAAGGCATTGTGGGAACTGATTAGGTCGCTGTATTGACTTTAGGAAAGGTCTGGGAAAAGTCACACACACACACACACACACACACACACACACACACGTACACAGACACACAACCTACATGCACACACACACACACAAATAAACCCACCATCATGCATGCGTTTGTGTGGTACACAAACGCACACTGACAGGAACACACACGTGTCACTCACACTGCACACGCATCAGTAAACACGCACAACGTCATGACCGCGTGACTAACACACCGTCTAATGAACACAGGACTTTCACCCAGGAGGCCGGTGTCCGTGTCCCGTGTGAAAACTAAAGTGAACGTTGACTTTGTGGTTGTTGTGTAAAGTTACGTAAGAAAGTCTGCCGGTTGTTATTTATTCCCGTTAGTTACGTAATATTGTTGTGTTATTAATGAAATGAACTACACTACTGTGAGCTCAGCTGGTTGTGCAGCCTGACAGCAGCGGGAAGGAAGGACTTTCGGTCCTCTGCTGTCGCGCTTGTTATTCAGCATTACGTAACAAAGTCTGCTCGGGACAGTTATGTATTTACACTAGTTTCAGTTATCACGTTACTAATGAAAGGAACACGGGACTTTCACCCAGGAGGCCGGTGTCCGTGTCCCGTGTGAAAACTAAAGTACATATTTACGTTATGCTTGCTCTGTTGTTATTCATTTACACCAGTTACAGTTGTTACCGTTTTATTTTAACACGATGATGGTTTTAAAACCTAAACCAAGTACTTTTACGGCCTAAACCTCACCGCACGTCTTAGAACGTCAACCAGCTGTGTTCTTCTGTGTGACACAAGGCTGACACAGTAAATTAAATGTCTTCATGACATCAACCACTTTATATTCCACACTCAGCATTTTAATGGTTTAGTCCGTCCTCATTATGTTGATTGAGAACAAGTGGAACAACCGCCTCTTTTCTGCTCTTATCTCATCTTTTCATCTTTTGCCAACTTCTTCTTTAATCCTCTTCAGACTGAAGTCCACCTTCTTAAACCGAGTGAGGAAACAGGTTTTGAGCCCGACATACATTTATTTAAACGCTCTCGCTCTGAGTAACAGTTGAATGTATATATGTTCTCTGCAAGTCTCAACATGAACCTGAACACAGTTGGAACCATTTCAGTAAATGACGTCCGTCTATAGAATGCATTCACTTCATCTGTCATAACTGCCTTCACTTCAGCTGCCCTTATTGCATTTCCAGACCATAATACCCTTTCATTAGACGTTACATACCACTTAACCACCAGCTCAGAGAGCAGTAACACATACTATTCCCTATAAGCGCCTGGAAGTCATGAAGTCATGAAGACATGTCATCAGAGAACTAGAATCTGAACTAAGACTGGTGCTGATGCTTTTTGTTAAAAATCCCATTTTGCTGCTTTTCGCAAGACTTTAAAATCTGTCGAGTAACATACAAGTCTGGGATTATGGAGTCAGACTTAAAATAAATACATATTTTCCTTAGTTCCTTCATTATTAATGAAGCAAGTGAGTTTTGTTAGTCTCCTACTACTTTTTTCATCATAATTAATTCCATAAAGAAGACTTATTCACGACAAACCATCCGCTTAACTAGCATGTAACATTTGCATAGATTTAAAGTAATAATCTTAAAGGTTTTCATTTGAATAAATGTCTGTCTGGTTTATGAGTTTATGGCCCATCGAATTTGCAGTTTTACAAACTTCATGTCTGTGGCGATATTCCCAGGAGAAAATCACCAGCGTAGCGTTTCTCTTTCTTTCTTTGTTAGATCCCGGTTGGTCCAGAGATCGTAATCCGTAATTACCGCCCATCGGCGCCAAAGAAAAGGAAACCGATCTTCAAGATTGTAACTTTGAAAATTATTTATGTTTTCTGCGACGTTGTCAAGGGGGCGATTTTAAAAAAGTTGCGTCACGCTGCGTTCAAGGACATCAATGCAGGTTGGCGAACGAAATCGTGACAGACTGCAGAGCGTCTTAGAACACAAAACCAGAGCGTCTCTGCAAGTTTCAGTGACTCCGATGAAGAAAATACAAAACCACGTTGCATGACTTAGCCGATTGTCAGCAGTGATGGAACTCAGTGGATATTGAGCTGAAAGCGAAATGAACTCAGTATGCCAGCTTGAAGAAAACGCTCCCCAACATGGAAATCCCAATGGGGGCAAAACAAGGATAATGGCTTCTGGTGCGTTACATCTGTCCGTCTTGATGTGGCAGCAGAACTACGAAGTCCAATCACAGCGCGATGACACCCACTCTGCTTGTAAGTGGGACACAGAAAGAAAAAGAAAAAAAGAGCCAAATTCCTGCTTTTCTGATGGGGAAATGAATGCAGAGCACGGCTGCTGGCTTGTACGGGGTTAAATGAAACCACATGCCAGGCATCCGGCCGGCAGAAGGCTCCCTCTGAATATTCAGACGGGTTCCTTTTGTCATAATCCAGAACAAGGTTTTATTAAAAACACGCTGCAGGTCTGGATGGATTCCGAGGCCGAAACGGTTTTAGGATCGCAGATGAAGTATTGAAACTGTCAAAGCCTTTGTCAGCTTTTACAGGATTACGTCTCAGTGCATTGTGGGAGAAAGGAAGCCAGTTGGCTGCAGAGGCCAGAGATGATGATGGAGAACAAGATCATCTTTTTTATGGGCTGCAATAATCTGACTACTGGCAAGTCTAACACATTCCATATTATATACAAACATAGTGGGATTAATGGCCCCCAGTAAACCTGATCTTCATGTCACATTGGTCATGCCATTGTGCTTATTTGTGTTCATGTTCAGCTTCTTTTTAGATGTTAAACGTCATTAACATCATCATCTGTTCATCCTTCTCACTATTAAGACCTTCTACACACCGAGGACGTGTAAAAATGGAAGGAGTTGATCTGGTTTGAGTTTACCAGTCTCAAACGGGGGGCTAACGAAGAGATGACGTTAGCAAGAAGCTAACGAAGAGATGACATAGGGTGACCAGATTTGAGTTCGTGAAGTAGTGTGTAGCATGCCGTGATCTTACATTTACGTTGAGATCGGTCGACCAATGACAGTTCTCTCTACAGTCAGAGCTTGCGCAAGAAGGTGGAACGTGAGGGAGATACCATTTCCAAAACTTGTAAGGGGGTAATAACTATTTTCCCGGACGTAGCAAAATCCCGGACGTTTTTGGAATCCCTGCCGGACGCTTTTTTTAGGTCTCGAAAAGAGGACATGTCCGGGAAAAAGAGGACGTCTGGTCACCCTAGATGACATGAGCAAGAAGCTAACGAAGAGATGACATTAGCAAGAATCTAACGGAGATGACGTTAGCAAGAATCTAACGAAGAGATGACATTAGCAAGAATCTAACAAAGAGATGACATGAGCAAGAAGCTAACGAAGAGATGACATTAGCAAGAATCTAACAAAGAGATGACATGAGCAAGACGCTAACGAAGCGATGACATGAGCAAGATGCTAACGAAGCGATGACATGAGCAAGACGCTAACGAAGCGATGACGTTAGCAAGAAGCTAACGAAGTGATGACATTAGCAGGAAGCTAACGAAGAGATGACGTTAGCAAGAAGCTAACGAAGAGATGACGTTAGGAAGAAGCTAACGAAGAGATGACATGAGCAAGACGCTAACGAAGAAATTACGTTAGCAAGAAGCTAACGAAGCGATGACATTAGCAAGAAGCTAACAAAGCGATGACATTAGCAGGAAGCTAACGAAGAGATGACATTAGCAGGAAGCTAACAAAGAGATGACATGAGCAAGAAGCTAACGAAGAGATGACGTTAGCAGGAAGCTAACGAAGAGATGACATTAGCAGGAAGCTAACGAAGAGATGACGTGAGCAAGAAGCTAACGAAGAGATGACGTTAGCAAGAAGCTAACGAAGAGATGACGTTAGCAGGAAGCTAACGAAGAGATGACATGAGCAAGAAGCTAACGAAGAGATGACGTTAGCAAGAAGCTAACGAAGAGATGACGTTAGCAGGAAGCTAACGAAGAGATGACGTTAGCAGGAAGCTAACGAAGAGATGACGTTAGCAGGAAGCTAACGAAGAGATGACGTTAGCAGGAAGCTAACGAAGAGATGACGTTAGCAGGAAGCTAACGAAGAGATGACCACCCGGATCCCAAGCTGTTGCGCAATCCCTATCAATCTTCACATCCCACATCTTCAGTATTCTTTACTTTGTCAGAAAGCGCTTCGTGCCGGGAGAGGAAGTGGATGTTCATCAGACGCCATTTTGGATGACGAGGTAAAGACCAACAACCCCTTTTGGGTTCTGAGGGACTCGTAAAATAAGTCCTTGTTGCTCGTGGTCTTTTCCTTCACTTGACATGCGACTAAACTGCTCATCCCCGCCAGAGTGGATAGAATGACCCCATGTCCGCACGGTGAGGTTGTCTGTTCACGGCCCAAAGAAGACCCACATCTGGTTTGAGGGGCCGAGGAGGGCCGACTGGGTTTTGTTTGGACTACTTTGACCGCAGCTTGAGAGCTGAACCTCTACGGCAGAGAAAAAACATGCAATTACAATAATACACCAGAGTGAAACCCAACGTCTCTTTTCGAAAGACACAGAAAATATTTAGCTAATGGCTCGAGTCTCCAAAACGGTGGAACCGAACCCACACACACACACACAACGGCGGAAATGAGGGACAGATGTCAGAGCAGCGAGGGAAAAGATCCCTGTGTGGAATCCATACGAAAAGATTTACTTCACAACTGTTACAATTGGCAGCTTTTACAGCCACAGTCTGGCATTGACTCCATTACCCAGAACCCCCCTCTCCCCAAAGTGGATCCAGAGGGTTTTTGCCAGAAGAACTCTCAGGAGACAAAGTGAAGACGGCCTCGACAGACGAGCTAAACGTCTCAAATGTTTCTCTCCAAAGTCAGAAACTGGAAGCTTGAAACGAAAGAAAAAGGAAATCTGTTTTGTAGAACTCCCTGCAGAACTTTCTGCATTTCCACTGACCGCAAGATCAACTTTTAACGAGCTTCCCTCTTGTGCTCCGTCGTCCCGATGACGACTTCAACATCGGCTCCGAGGTCGGAATATCTTCAGAGCACGGACTCGACTTAGAAACGCTCGACGGTTAGAAAGCGAGCGGGTTTCCTGTCAGCCGGGAACTCAACGCTTTAACGCGTACGGTGTCACCTCGGAGCCGTGGAGTCTCTCTCTCACGGTGCAACAAGAAGTCATAGATAAAAGAGCGACAGTCATGCCTTTTTAATATATTTTAAATATTTAGTTTTTCAAATTTTCTGCAAATTTTCTGCAAATTTTCTGCAAATTTTCGGTGTTTTTGAACGCGCAGATTGAGAAACACGTATAAAAACCAGGTGGATGGAAACGCGACGTTGTTTGAATGAATGAATACATACTTTATTAATCCCCAAATAAGATATAAAAACAGCAGGGATGAAAGATATATCCAATAATAATAACAACAAAAACTTAAAATAGCTGGGATGAAAGAAAAAAATATTATTAGTATTAATTTAGGAATTAAATTAAACTTAAACAGTAGAAGTGCAAAAGTGCAAGTATGTATGTGTATATTAAGTGTAGATAAACATAAACATGTACAGTGATTAATCAGTCAGAGGATCTGGCAAGCGGTGATTTATTATTGCTAACCGGCAAACTAGAACGTAGGAGAATGTAAACAAAACATTACCTTTCATTTGAGCCTAAACACTGTATTTGTCTCATGCTTCTGATTTCATAATATAAGTTGTAAAGGCCTGTTGTCCTGTTTGGTGTGGACAGCCACAGGAAGCACAAAGTCAGTAAACAGCACAGGAAGTGAGCAGACAGGAAGTGGAGAGATAGTGGAACCCCGTAGAACCGCAGCTTATTCATTAAACACAACACGCCTGCTGGGTTTGAATTATTAACGAAGTCTTTGTCAGGAGGGGTCAAAGGTCACGCCGCTCAGAACACTGCTGGTGTCAGAGAGTGGGCGGGAGCAGAGGTGATGACGAAGAGGAGGAAGAGAAGCGTTGAAGAAGAGGAAGAGGAGGAAGAAGAGAAGTAAGAGACGCCATGAAGAGGAGGAAGAGACGCCATGAAGGGGAGTAAATGACGTGATGAAGAGGAGTAAATGGCGTGATGAAGAGGAGTAAATGGCGTGATGAAGGAGTAAAGGACGTGATGAAGAGGAGTAAATGATGTGATGAAGAGGAGTAAATGATGTGATGAAGAGGAGTAAATGACGTGACGAAGAGGAGTAAGAGATGTGATGAAGAGGAGTAAATGGCGTGATGAAGAGGAATAAATGACGTGATGAAGAGGAGTAAACGGCGTGATGAAGAGGAGTAAACGGCGTGATGAAGAGGAGTAAACGGCGTGATGAAGAGGAGTAAGAGACGCCATGAAGAGGAGTAAACGGCGTGATGAAGAGGAGTAAACGGCGTGATGAAGAGGAGTAAACGGCGTGATGAAGAGCCTCTCAGCCTTGGACTAAAGCAGGACTCTTTCCCACGCTGCTTCCAGACTTCAGAGACGTTTCGGGGAGACGGAGCTCTGGGATCCTCCCCAGCTGCCTGCTGGGTAATTAAAGGCATGGCGTTGGATCTGGAGAGCAGCTGGGGGGCGGAGCCACGTGAGCTCACAGCTGGGGGGGCGGAGCCACGTGAGCTCAGCTGACTTCTCATCTAGCTGGACGACCATCAGACCTCCAGCAGGGAGAACAAACGGAGAACTGAAGGTTCAGAAAACTGTTCCACCGCCTGACAGCCAACACAGAGCACGCTCTCTTCTGCCGGGGAGAGGAAGAGGAGGAGGAGGAAGAGGTTTCATGAAGCCAGCGGGGATCACGGTACAGATGGAAAGAGACAAGAAGAAGAGTGTCCGGATCTCTTTGATCCATCGCAGGAAGAAGATCTGTTTAGTTTTTACGAGTGGAGGCGATCAGCTGATGTGGAGAGAAACAAACACTGTCAGCCGAGTCTCGGTGGCTTCGGTCTTCACTTCCTGTAAAACACAGCGGTCATGTGACGCACGGTTCTTCATTGCCGTCATGTGAATTTCAACAAATACAACAAACAAAACCAAAAAAAGAAGTTTGCCAAAACTCGAGACATAAGTTGCACCTTCGAAGTGTCATTTTCTTTGGTTGCACCCGTTGATATTCGGACAAAAACATGAGTATTTCTGTGATTTGCTTCATGCACTGAGTCAACGGTACGTATCGATAGAGGTATTTGGTTTAAACTATGGAGACATTGATTCTCTCCATGTTCCTGGTGAGAGATGAAAGAGTTTCTACCTTCAGAGCTCCTCGTTTCCTTTGAGCTGCTGGTGGTTTCCTGGCTGGAGGCCAACTGAAACACCAGAAGTGGTAAAAGAAACAGCAACCTGAGCTGGGAGACATTTTAAACCCTCCAACCAGAAGGTAAACACGCGCATCCTGTGAGGGCGGCGGCCATGACGCCTTCAGGAGAGACTCCAGAAGCCGTCTGAAAACAAACAGCTTTGAAGTGGAGAAAGTAGAACTCGCTCTTCCTGTTTGGACTTTAACAAATAGCTTCATCCGGCCGAGCGGCGGCCATCTTTGGTTCCCCCTCCCGTCAACTAGCCCAGGACACAGATGTGTTCAAGGTCACAGAAGGTCACCGGTGTGGATCCTAAACCGTGCTCCAGGTAAAGAAGGAGGATCACACGTGTGATGAGGTCTGTGAGTGGAGGTCTAGAGGTCTAGAGGTCTAAAGGTCTAGAGGTCTAAAGGCTGAAGCAGTCGACTGAGACCCTGAATGACTCCACAAACACAGAAATACTCTTTTTCTCTTTTGTTTCGGGGTTTTTCGGAACAAAGCGGCTGTGAATCCCACGAGCCGCTGTGATGTTCTGCTTGCTGGGCAGCTTCCTTGTTTTCTCATCACCGAGGCAAACATGCAAACCTCCACAGAAAAGACCGGCGGGGTTTAGTCTGCTATGTGTTGTCGTTGACGGGTCAGCAGGTCAGCAGGTCAGTGAGGGGAGAAAGGGTTTGCTTTCTGTGGACTTTGATGGAGACTTAACCTCCAGACCGCAGGAAGTCCTGCTCCTGATTGAGTAAAGCTCAAAGTCAGAGGAAGGTCAAACCGGGCGGCGTCTTTGCTTCGACTTCTTTTAATACAAAAATGGTGGAAAAGGTTACAAATTGTGACGATGCGTAAACAGAATCAAGGTGGTGACCTTTAGGACCGGTTTGTCGAGTCACCCGGACTTTGACTCCGCCTCCGAGCCGACGATCAAAGAGAAGAAAGACTAGAATAACCAATAATAACCTGAAGCAGGAAACTGAAGTTCTGCTGAGACTCGACCAATGAAGACCGACGGAGACTAGAGAGCACTCAGGCCACCTGACCCACTTTCTTAAGCTGTGTGTGTGTGTGTGTGTGTGTGTGTGTGTGTGTGTGTGTGTGTGTGTGTGTGTGTGTGTGTGTGTGTGTGTGTGTGTGTGTGTGTGTGTGAGTGAGTGAAGATCAGTGCATGTTTCAGACATTGTTTGGACAAGTGTGTGAACGCAAGAGTGGTGAAGAAGCATTATGTGCATTAAGTGAGCGCTGAGGACATGGAGGGTGTGTGTGTGTGTGTGTGTGTGTGTGTGCGTGTGTGTGTGTGTATGTGTGTTGCGGGCTGGCAGCTGAGGCCAGAGCCGCCATGTGTTGCCCAGCTGTGGTCTCCTTGGTTGGCTCTGCAGAGCGGAGGGAACGGGCAGAATATAAATACCGTCTTCCCCGTTCTGCCTTTTCTTCTGGGACAAACAACAGAGGCCTTGTTGTCCAAAAAGAAAACAGTAAAAGTGCAGTTTTACCCTGACAAGCTGAGTGGGAGGCACACATTAAAGCCGTATTTCACTCCGTTTAAAGGTTAGGGGAGTGGTGACGCACGGCAGCAGGGTCGGGTCTGCAGCTCTGCTTCTTAAAGTTTTAACTCACATTTTTAAATACTCTTCATAGTCAACATGTTTCATTCTTTTTTAAATGACCTCTTTTAAATTGCCTACACACACACACACACACGATGGAATCTCAGGAAATGAGCTTGATTTGATCTCATTGACGTCTGCAAACCCAACATTTCCTGCTGCTGCTGCTTCACAATAAAAGACAAAGACAGCGGTGAGCTTTTATTGTGAAGCAGTCACAGGAAACTCCATTGGGCAACGTTACTGCAGGCGGGTGAGGTCGTTGTTTTCTCTTCTGATACTTTCTGGAAATACAAACAAAACACTTCCTGTACATCTTTCCAACCGGCCAATCACGGCTCAGCTTGGCATCGCTAAGTATTAGCCAAACAAAAACCCTTAGTTTTGTTGGAGAAAACATGGTGATTTGGTTCAGAATAAGTACGCTTATACCGCAACGTAAACTAGACACAAACGTTGGTCTCTAAAATATGTTTGATTCAAACAAACTTTTACTAAACGCTCTTTTCTTTTCATTCAGCTGTTTGGTGAAAAACCAGCACATCACTTCCTACAGTCAATGAACATGAGATGTTCCTCTCTTAGTGAAGGACCTCTATCTCACCACAGATCGGAGTTGATCAAACAAGCCTCGATCTTCAGCTATGAAATCCCTTTGAAGCGGTTCGACTGCAGAGGCCCTCGTTTACTCTGGATCTGAACCCACTAGCTCCTAACTTCCTCTCATGACCTTTTTTTTTTTTTTAGGAAAAGTGTTAAGTCACTGAATGCACTTGATCATAGAGCACCCTTTAGTTCGTCTCATTAGGACGCTAAAGGGAGAGAGACCAGTCCGGTTTAATGGACTACCTTTGATCGTAACATTAGCTATCAGATGTAGAAAGTAAAGGGTAGTTTAGTCTAAAATAGAAATCCTCCAGTAAAGCAGCAGAACTTTCTCGACTCGTTTCCCTCGATCGAAGGACGCACTTTGTTGCTTCCTTTCTCTCTCACAACAGCACATAAATATGTAATTCCAAAATCCTCTTGGATCATTAAAACCACAATAACTCTCCATGGACTGCATGGATCTGTGGCGTCTGCAGAGAGGAGCCTTCCAGCTCGTTAGCTCAGATAAAGACCCAGCTTCTCTCCCTGATGCCAGCCTTCGTTCAGTCTGGTGCTCAGGACTCTGAGAGCTGCACTCTCCCAACGCAACGGCATCGCATGACAAGCCGCTAATTACTGGAAATGGATGTTTGGCTTTTTCCGGGGTTGTGCCCGGCCGCCGCTTGTGTTGTTTCATGTTGTGTTTGTGTGGACGGGGGTTTCCAGGAAGCTGCTGTCAACACAGAGTCCAGGATCAGATAGCACCCCGCCTCTGCTGATCCCAGATCTGATCAAAAGTATCCGAGACAATAACCGATGTGCTTTATGTACTTTCAATGTTAGCATGACAGCGTTGGATGGAGAACATCTGTCTGTTTTGAGCGATAAGCTGACGGCCACAGAGCAGCTAGAGTGGCACGGCGGGGGATGGAAGCACTTCAGAGAGGAAGTGGGGAAGTCTCTTTCCACAACTTCCCTCAAACGTTTGAGATCGGAGACCGAAACTCTGGAGACAGTCTGGATGCGTCTCACAGACATGTTGAGACCAGACCTCTGACATAACATAAGAGTTTTCTGTCCTTGAAATTAGTCGGGAATTGATAAAACATCTGCCACATTAACACCAGTTTCTCAGAGTCAGATAGATAAATAGATAGATAGATATTGTTTAGATAGATGGGTTGATAGATGATAGATGGATAGGTAGGTAGGTAGAGTTTAAATAGATGGATAGATTAGGTAGGTAGAGTTTAGATAGATATATGGATGGGTAGATAGATGGGTAGATAGATGGTTAGGTAGATGGATGGATGGATAGATGATAGGTAGGTAGCTAGATGGATAGATTAGGTAGGCAGAGTCTAGATAGATAGGTAGGTAGAGTTTAGATAGATAGATAGATAGATAGATAGATAGATAGATAGATAGATAGATAGATAGGTATATGGATAGGTAGGTAGAGTTTAGATAGATAGATAGATAGATAGATAGATAGGTAGGTAGAGTTTAGATAGATAGATAGATAGGTAGGTAGAGTTTAGATAGATAGATAGATAGGTAGGTAGAGTTTAGATAGATAGATAGATAGATAGGTAGAGTTTAGATAGATAGATAGGTAGGTAGATAGGTATATGGATAGGTAGGTAGAGTTTAGATAGATAGGTAGGTAGATAGGTATATGGATAAGTAGGTATATAGATGGATATATTAGGTAGAGTTTAGATAGATAGGTAGGTAGAGTTTAGATAGATAGGTAGGTAGAGTTTAGATAGATAGGTAGGTAGATAGATGGATATATTAGGTAGGTAGAGTTTAGATAGATAGCCATTGTTTATGAGCTTACTTCTCATGTGTCAAAAGATGGCTGCCGGTTTCCTGCTTAAACAACTCGGCGTCCATCTTTCACATCAGTGTTTCAAGTTTACAAAGAAATTGCCCGTTTTGTTTAAGCTATGAAGGTGTTCCCTCGTAAAAAACTAATGATGATATATTTTGTGCACATGCTTTGTAAAAGAACAACACTGCCACTGCGTTGGTCAGCCAGCTTAAACAGGTGGAGGAGATGTTTAATGCTAATCCTGCCGTCTTAATCCTCAAACTGATGCGTCTGCAGCCAAAACATATGTGAGGGAGATCAGCCTTCTTCTCAAGGACGACCTCGCCGACCTCTACCACCACAATGCAGACGCAGGAACACGAGGATTAACGGAGACGACGACCTGCAGGACTGTTTCAGAGCACTTTGAGATCAAGTCTCAAGTCTTATCTTACGAGAGCCAACGACCCCGACGTGTGCACGACGGGGATCTGAACCCACGGAGTCAGATCACATGACCATTCATATGCACTGGGCGTGAACAGGAAGTAGATGTTCTACACACTGCAGTTGGAATCAATGACTGTCCATCACTTCAGATGGATCCATCATGTTGAGATGGTCCTCCCTGAGTTCAGAAACAGAGCAGAAGATCAGCTGCTGGAAGAGAGTCGAGCTCGAGGACCCGTCAGCCAGGTCGGAGGCTTCACATCCACCAAATCCTCCGCTTGAAGCCCGATAACAAGACGGGGAACACGGAGGAGAGAACGTTCAGCGCGGGTCTGGAGGCTCTGGAAGCTCTGAAGGGTCTGGAGGGTCTGAAGGGTCTAAAGGGTCTAAAGGGTCTGAAGGGTCTGGAGGCTCTAAAGGGTCTGAAGGGTCTGGAGGCTCTGAAGGCTCTAAAGGGTCTGGAGGCTCTGAAGGCTCTAAAGGGTCTGACGGGTCTGGAGGGTCTAAAGGGTCTGGAGGGTCTAAAGGGTCTGGAGGGTCTGGAGGGTCTAAATGGTCTGAAGGGTCTGGAGGGTCTGAAGGGTCTGGAGGGTCTGGAGGGTCTGGAGGGTCTGAAGGGTCTAAATGGTCTGGAGGGTCTGGAGGGTCTGGAGGCTATGAAGGGTCTGGAGGCTATGAAGGGTCTGGAGGCTATGAAGGGTCTGGAGGCTCTGAAGGCTCTAAAGGGTCTGGAGGGTCTGGAGGCTCTAAAGGGTCTGGAGGGTCTGGAGGCTCTAAAGGGTCTGGAGGGTCTGGAGGGTCTGGAGGCTCTAAAGGGTCTGGAGGGTCTGGAGGCTCTAAAGGGTCTGGAGGGTCTGGAGGCTCTGGAGGGTCTGGAGGGTCTGAAGGGTCTGGAGGCTATGAAGGGTCTGGAGGCTATGAAGGGTCTGGAGGCTATGAAGGGTCTGGAGGCTATGAAGGCTAGGAAGGGTCTGGAGGGTCTGGCCCACATCCAGAGAGTCGGTCTCCTTGAGAAGGAGTTATTCCAGCAGCGGTGTGAAGAAACACTCAAACGAGGTGAGAAATAAGACACCAGCTCTGGAGCCGGTTCTGGTGCCTCAGCCTAATGAGAGGTTGAGGACGTGGCCTTAAAATCACAACGACAGGCAGAATATATTCTCACGGCTTCTCGTCAACCGCTTCTTTCTTTTCTTGCTTCAGCGTGACACGACCCCCGAGCACCAAGTCACATGACCGAACCTCCAGCCCGGCGTGATGTCACAGAAATACAACAAACGGCCTCTTAAAGGCGCAGTACGTGCTGCGTTGTTTCCGTATTTACTGAGTTCACGTATCTTAAGGCAATATGATGGGATGTCTGTCCTCAAACCTAACTGACCCTATTTTTCTAAACCATACCTGCAAACTGAGTGCAAATGTTGTGTTGCTTAATCGCTAAAGGATCATGGTTAGGGTTAAAAGAATCACGTAGACTACAGAGTTTTAAAAGTTTTTTAAAGTCAACTTGACAGATTCCTCAGACTCTGATTGGTCAATTGTCTCCTGAATGTGCAAAAAGCTGCAGCCTGAGCAACAACACGGTTGTCCTACGTTGGAGGAACTCTGCAGTGCACAAAAACCACAAATCTGCAAGCCGTTTAAATTCCTTGTGGCTCCACAGTTGTCAGGTGTCAGCTAAACAAACCAGGGAGACACATCTTTAAGCATGGAGCCGTTTAAAGCTGATCAACCAACGGTATCGTCTTCATGGGAAGATGCTGCCGCCGGTAAACATCAACGGAGGGATTTATTTCAGACCGATGGGACGACGCACTGGGAGAAAGTGAAGCGGCATCACGGCCTTAAAGCGGCGGTGTACAACCCGGCGGTCGGACCCTAAAAAAGGGTCACGTTTTTTAAAACAAGGAATAATCTTCTTTAGTTTGGAGTGCTGTCGGTAAACAGTACAGGGTTCATACACATTCTGACCAATGGGTTTCCATGACTTTAAACCAAATTTCCAGAAGTTTAAACCAAATGTCCATGAGCAAACATTTAGTGAAATCTGGGTGTAAACAGTAAAAAGTGAGTAAATGTAGTATTTAAACTAACAATGAGAATACAAAGCATACAGTAAACCTTAAATGACTCAAATGAATGAGACAATAGTTTGATTAAAAGAATAAACATTTATATAGATGCCTGTATGTATGCCTGCTTATATTTTGAGTCTTTCTTTTAAAAGCATATTCATTATTTCAAACTCAGCGTAAATGAACGACATGAACACATGAATATAACACATTTACATGACTTTTACTAAACTTTGGGGATTATATTTTTTTCAAGGACCTTTCCAGGCCTGGAAATAACCGTTTTAAAACTCCATGACTTTGTTTTAGGGGCCTGCAGGCCAGAAAGGGTTTGGAAGCAGCCGCTGGCGCTGCGTTCACGTACGACGGTCATTCCAGTGAACGGGAGCCGGAAAGTTTAAATTCAGGTGAGAGAAAACCGTTAACGGGAGACCGGCAGATAATACACTATTTTAACGCTTTGCCGGAGCAACATGTGTCGTCATGCGAGTGTCATGCACAACGTGGGAAAATATGATTTTATTGGCTTTCTCATCAAGCTTTAAAAACCCATGTGCATATTTAGCTCCAGTGTTCCCGGAGCCTGGCTGATCTCAGGCCTGCGGTTCCTCTTGTGTTCCATCTGCTGCATTTATTTACTTAACACCTTAAACCCACACCTGAGACCAGCCGGCTCTCTGATTGGTGGACAGGTGAGGCCTGCACCTCGCACCCGCCCAGCAGTTCAAATAAAAACAAACCGTCTGACTGCACTGTGTCAACACACACACACACACCAACTGATCCCATGCTGCCCGCTCATTGGATATGACAACCCTGGATATCGGCCAATCAGAGGCCCCCACAGGATCGTTCTGCAGCCTCCAGGGCGACAGGCTGCTGAACCTGAACCAGACCTGCCTCGTCCTGCCTCCCCAACGGCAGCTTTCAGAATGCAAGTCAGAAGGTTTCCACTCTTCATTGGTAACATGGAACCACTGATGCTTCTTAAAGGGCCGCCGTGACACAACTCAGCCACAACATGTGCCAATGGTCAATATAAAGAGGTGGAAGAAGCTTTGAGACGACATCCAGAGCTGAACTGGACTGAACCGGACCGATGGCATTTCTTCAGCACGTTTGTTATGTGGTGACCCGACTTTCCAACAGTCTCACAGCAGCTTGTGAAATAGTCAGGGAACGCAACCTGTTGGTTTCATGTACGGGGACACGGAGTGTGTGTTTCTTTAAGTGGGACCGGCTTTACGTTAAAACAGAAGTTAGGTTTAGACGACAAAACCAACAGTTAGGTTTATACAACACCAACAGTTAGGTTTAGACAACACCAACAGTTAGGTTTAGACAACAACACCAACAGTTAGGTTTAGACAACACCAACAGTTAGGTTTAGACAACAACACCAACAGTTAGGTTTAGACAACACCACCAGTTAGGTTTAGACAACAACAACAACAGTTAGGTTTAGACAACAACACCAACAGTTAGGTTTAGACAACACCAACAGTTAGGTTTAGACAACAACAACACCAACAGTTAGGTTTAGACAACAACAACACCAACAGTTAGGTTTAGACAACAACAACACCAACAGTTAGGTTTAGACAACACCAACAGTTAGGTTTAGACAACACCAACACCAACAGTTAGGTTTAGACAACACCAACAGTTAGGTTTAGACAACAACACCAACAGTTAGGTTTAGACAACAACACCACCAACAGTTAGGTTTAGACAACAACACCAACAGTTAGGTTTAGACAACAACAACACCAACAGTTAGGTTTAGACAACACCAACAGTTAGGTTTAGACAACACCAACACCAACAGTTAGGTTTAGACAACACCAACAGTTAGGTTTATACAACACCAACAGTTAGGTTTATACAACACCAACAGTTAGGTTTAGACAACAACACCAACAGTTAGGTTTAGACAACAACACCAACAGTTAGGTTTAGACAACAACACCAACAGTTAGGTTTAGACAACAACAACACCAACAGTTAGGTTTAGACAACAACAACACCAACAGTTAGGTTTAGACAACAACAACACCAACAGTTAGGTTTAGACAACACCACCAACAGTTAGGTTTAGACAACAACACCACCAACAGTTAGGTTTAGACAACAACACCACCAACAGTTAGGTTTAGACAACAACACCACCAACAGTTAGGTTTAGACAACAACACCACCAACAGTTAGGTTTAGACAACAACACCAACAGTTAGGTTTAGACAACAACACCAACAGTTAGGTTTAGACAACAACACCAACAGTTAGGTTTAGACAACACCAACAGTTAGGTTTAGACAACACCAACAGTTAGGTTTAGACAACACCAACAGTTAGGTTTAGACAACAACACCAACAGTTAGGTTTAGACAACAACACCAACAGTTAGGTTTAGACAACAACACCAACAGTTAGGTTTAGACAACAACAACAGTTAGGTTTAGACAACACCAACAGTTAGGTTTAGACAACAACACCAACAGTTAGGTTTAGACAACAACACCAACAGTTAGGTTTAGACAACAACACCAACAGTTAGGTTTAGACAACAACACCAACAGTTAGGTTTAGACAACAACACCAACAGTTAGGTTTAGACAACAACACCAACAGTTAGGTTAAGACAACACCAACAGTTAGGTTTAGACAACACCAACAGTTAGGTTTAGACAACACCACCAACAGTTAGGTTTAGACAACACCACCAACAGTTAGGTTTAGACAACAACACCAACAGTTAGGTTTAGACAACAACACCAACAGTTAGGTTTAGACAACACCAACAGTTAGGTTTAGACAACACCAACAGTTAGGTTTAGACAACAACACCAACAGTTAGGTTTAGACAACAACACCAACAGTTAGGTTTAGACAACACCAACAGTTAGGTTTAGACAACACCAACAGTTAGGTTTAGACAACAACACCAACAGTTAGGTTTAGACAACAACACCAACAGTTAGGTTTAGACAACACCACCAACAGTAGACGGCGTTCCGTGACGACTTCACAGAATGCCGTGAAACTGGGCTGAACTCAGCAGCTCGACTCTGAACCCTCCACGCGTCGACCGAGGTCGTGTCTCGAAGTCGAGCAGCTTGTCCTCTGAACTGAAACCGGGACATCGAGGGATCGAGATTGTCAAACGGGGAAAAAACGATTCGTGACGCTCAGAAAGTGCCCAGGCGGTCTCTCCACAGTTGTGACTGTTGGAGGAACACCAAGATGTACCCATGATGCTTTGTGGGTCTGAGTTTGCACATGTGATAAACCAGTAATCTGCTCCTTCGTCTTAACCGTCTCCGGCAGAAATATGAAACACTCCGGTTTCCTTTCCCCCGGCTCAGATTCCTCTGCGCTCAAACCGTCGGCTGGAAGCTGGTTTGCCTCCTTGTCAAATGGCCTTTTCCCTTAAAGACTGGGCCCTTTGTTTCTGCCGCGATCAGCCAGCAGATATAAAAACAGCCAGGCCGATATTTGAGACTATTGTGCAGAGAGAGAGAGAGAGAGAGAGAGAGAGAGAGAGAGAGAGAGAGCGAGAGAGAGAGAGAGAGAGAGAGAGAGAGAGGCCTTAAACCTGGGAGTGTTTGTTTTACTCGCCTGAACGCTCTCACCAGCCCGGTGAGCTCATGAGTCTTGTGACCTTTGGCCCCGGTAAAAGAAAAAAAAACCTGGTTAGATTATTACTTTTTTTAAATGCAGCCAATGAGAACGCAGGGAATCTTTCAACCAGGAAGCAGGTTGTTTTCTTCTTCTTCTGATTCAACCGTTACACCTGCAGAGAACATCTGACTTCCTGTCCAGCTCCAGGTGACACGAGGGGAACGACATGTGAGCGAATTAAGGGAATCCTTTTTGGTACTACAAGTTTTCGAGAGGAAAAAAAAAGGTGATATGCATAGAGGATTTATCTTGTTAAAAATGTGCAATGTTTGCATTCATTTCCACTAATCATGTCATGGAAGCAAAATAGAAACACGTCTCAAGAACTTAGCATTAAAAACAATATTGTTGCACCCGAAAGGTTTGAGTCCCCAGATTAAAGACAAGAAGTCAGGTGTAGCTGTGTTCCAGAGGCGTGAACACACCTGCTGACCTGTCATAACTCATAATGTTTCATGAATCTGTGACGGGCTGCTGGAGGATATGCAGCTGCAGGAAGTCTCCTGGGAGATCAAATTATGATGATTTCAGTGTATGAACTGACAATAAAATGGTGGTAAGAATAAGATAAATACAATTGTTATAATTCAATATGGAGGATGATGATTTATGTCCTTGTCTGATTGTTCGTATAGTTGGTTGTTATGTATTATTTATTATTTATTTTACTTATTTGTTGTTGTCTAGTAATGTGAGGTAATGTGTAACTTGTAAAAACTTAAAATAAAATGATTGAAAGAAAGAAAGAAAGCAGTGAAAATGCGTGTTTCCCATTTCCCAGGCGTCTGCAAACGCCTCGTTCTGTCCCACCAAACAGGAAGTGTACGACCACTAAGGACAGAGAAGAAGAATCTAGACATGTAGTTTGTTGCTTAAGGTCAGCGTTAGCTTAGCATTAGCTTCATGTCCTCCAGCGTTTGTTTCTGTCTTTAATGGATGGAACAGGGACTCAAACACAAACTGTCTTCATCAACAACAGATCTGACTTTCTCTGGTTTTATGGAGGAAACTGGAAAAGAGGTGCGGAAATACCACAGACCCACTGGGAACCAGTCCAGCCTCCAGTCTGCCCACTGTGTGTGTGTGTGTGTGTGTGTGTGTGTGTGTGTGTGTGTGTGTGTGTGTGTGTGTGTGTGTGTGTGTGTGTGTGATGAGTTCAGGGCTCATTTAAAGCACTTTATGACACCTTTGCTCCCATAAACCAGTAAGAAACCAGTAAGATTTCCATATTCAGGAAGTCATAGTGGTGAGTTCACGTTGGCACATTTCCATATTCTAGTATCTCAGTCGGGTCCTCATATTAATACACATGAGGAGTAAAAGTAAAAGGACGTGAAGCGGCAGAGAGTTTATTATGAGTAAAGTAAAAGGATGTGAAGTGTATTATGAGTAAAAGGACGTGAAGCGGCAGAGAGTTTATTATGAGGAGTAAAGTAAAAGGATGTGAAGCGGCAGAGAGTTTATTATGAGGAGTAAAGTAAAAGGACGTGAAGCGGCAGAGAGTTTATTATGAGTAAAGTAAAAGGATGTGAAGTGTATTATGAGTAAAAGGACGTGAAGCGGCAGAGAGTTTATTATGAGGAGTAAAGTAAAAGGATGTGAAGCGGCAGAGAGTTTATTATGAGGAGTAAAGTAAAAGGACGTGAAGCGGCAGAGAGTTTATTATGAGTAAAGTAAAAGGACGTGAAGCGGCAGAGAGTTTATTATGAGGAGTAAAGTAAAAGGACGTGAAGCGGCATAGTTTATTATGAGGAGTAAAGTAAAAGGACGTGAAGCGGCAGAGAGTTTATTATGAGTAAAGTAAAAGGACGTGAAGCGGCAGAGAGTTTATTATGAGTAAAGTAAAAGGACGTGAAGCGGCAGAGAGTTTATTATGAGGAGTAAAGTAAAAGGACGTGAAGCGGCAGACAGTTTATTATGAGTAAAGTAAAAGGACGTGAAGCGGCAGAGAGTTTATTATGAGGAGTAAAGTAAAAGGACGTGAAGCGGCAGACAGTTTATTATGAGGAGTAAAGTAAAAGGACGTGAAGCTTCAGAGGGTTTATTATGAGGAGTAAAGTAAAAGGACGTGAAGCGGCAGAGGGTTTATTATGAGGAGTAAAGTAAAAGGACGTGAAGCTTCAGAGGGTTTATTATGAGGAGTAAAGTAAAAGGACGTGAAGCGGCAGAGGGTTTATTATGAGGAGTAAAGTAAAAGGACGTGAAGTGGCATAGAGTTTATTATGAGGCGTAAAGTAAAAGGACGTGAAGCGGCATAGAGTTTATTATGAGGAGTAAAGTAAAAGGACGTGAAGCGGCATAGAGTTTATTATGAGGAGTAAAGTAAAAGGACAAGACGCGGCAGAGGGTTTATTATGAGGAGTAAAGTAAAAGGATGTGAAGTGTATTATGAGTAAAAGGACGTGAAGCGGCAGAGAGTTTATTATGAGGAGTAAAGTAAAAGGACGTGAAGCTTCAGAGGGTTTATTATGAGTAGTAAAGTAAAAGGACGTGAAGCGGCAGAGAGTTTATTATGAGGAGTAAAGTAAAAGGACGTGAAGCGGCATAGAGTTTATTATGAGGCGTAAAGTAAAAGGACGTGAAGCGGCAGAGAGTTTATTATGAGGAGTAAAGTAAAAGGACGTGAAGCGGCATAGAGTTTATTATGAGGAGTAAAGTAAAAGGACGAGACGCGGCAGAGGGTCCGACACTGCGGGGACAGAGGCTCTTACCTCGCTGAAGAAGTTGTCCATGGCCCCGCTAGTTGTAATCCTTTACTGTCCGCTCTGTCTCGCTCGTGTGTCGCTCGCGGGATCCGGCGCGCGGAGGACGGGACCCGTGCTGCGGCTCAGTGGTCCATGCTGCTCCTCCAGAGCGCCGGGGCGGGATGGAGCACCGCGGGTCCGTCAGCGTGGAGCTCCAGCAGCGGCTGCGCTCTTTGTTTCATGGGCTGGCTGCTCCGGCAGAGGAGGAGGAAGGAGAAAAGAAAAGAGACACTGTGGGGGTCTTCTCCTCCAGGAGCCCGGCCTCCTGATCCCGGTCCCCCTGCGCTAGTCCTCGGCTCGGTGGTCCGCTTGTTGGGCAACACGCGAACGCGCAACGGGAGAGAGCGAACCGAGAGGAGCTCGAACTTTGGAGACACTCAGTCAGTCAGCAGCCCGGTGCGCAGGGAGCCGAGGCTCCTCCCACTACCACTGAGGCCCCGCCCACTACTCCCATAGGCTCCTCCCACTCCTCCTCCTCCGTCCCTCGCGCTCCTCCTGCCGTCTACCCGTGGAGTTTATAGAGTTAATAGATTCTAAGATGTTACAACTTTAACATCTAGCTACTTTGTTTGTTTGGCTACATTTACTCTTCATTTACTCTTCATTTACTCTTCATTTACACTTCATTTACACTTCATTTACTCTTCATTTACTCTTCATTTACTCTTCATTTACACTTCATTTACACTTCATTTACTCTTCATTTACTCTTCATTTACACTTCATTTACTCTTCATTTACTCTTCATTTACACTTCATTTACTCTTCATTTACACTTCATTTACTCGTCATCTACTCGTCATTTACCCTTCATTTACTCTTCATTTACTCTTCATTTACACTTCATTTACTCGTCATTTACTCGTCATTTACCCTTCATTTACTCTTCATTTACTCTTCATTTACACTTCATTTACTCTTCATTTACACTTCATTTACACTTCATTTACTCTTCATTTACACTTCATTTACTCTTCATTTACTCTTCATTTACTCTTCATTTACTCTTCATTTACACTTCATTTACTCTTCATTTACTCTTCAAACTTCAGAGTTTTGAAAGTGACACAATACTCATATCAAACAGAAGTATTTACACAGTACTGACGGTGGAGGTTTCATGTTTAACATTCCAGCTGAAGGTTCACAACACACACTCTCCCCTTGACTACCAGAATGACCCCTGACCCCGGCTCATGTGGGCCCCGGGGCCACGCCAGACGTTCCTGTCAGAATGCGATGCGGTTCTCTCTCCTGACCACCAGGGGGCGACTCCTCTGGTGTATAGAAGTCTATGCTTCATGTGTTAAAGCTGCATTCTCTCTCCTGACCACCAGGGGGCGACTCCTCTGGTGTATAGAAGTCTATGCTTCATGTGTTAAAGCTGCATTCTCTCTCCTGACCACCAGGGGGCGACTCCTCTGGTTGTATAGAAGTCTATGCTTCATGTGTTAAAGCTGCATTCTCTCTCCTGACCACCAGGGGGTGACTCCTCTGGTTGTATAGAAGTCTATGCTTCATGTGTTAAAGCTGCATTCTCTCTCCTGACCACCAGGGGGCGACTCCTCTGGTTGTATAGAAGTCTATGCTTCATGTGTTAAAGCTGCATTCTCTCTCCTGGCCACCAGGGGGCGACTCCTCTGGTTGTATAGAAGTCTATGCTTCATGTGTTAAAGCTGCATTCTCTCTCCTGACCACCAGGGGGCGACTCCTCTGGTTGTATAGAAGTCTATGCTTCATGTGTTGAAGCTGCATTCTCTCTCCTGACCACCAGGGGGCGACTCCTCTGGTTGTATAGAAGTCTATGACTGATGATAATAAACGTGGCGCTGCAGAGGAGTCTGAAGCATGGGTTCTAACACTGCAGAGTGACTGTAGATCAGATGTCTCGGTCAGCTGAAGAAGACCATGTGATCTGGTTGAAAGCCTTTGGCCAAATGGTTTTGGCCGAAGAGAGGCGGGTCTAAGAAGCAGTTTAGCCAATTACTGATTAAAGATATAAATGAGTGACCACCTTTATGTACATATTACCACCTTTCTTGTATATTACCACCTTTCTGTACATGTTACCACCTTATAGTGTTTTTATATTTCATATGTTTTTCTTTCTTATTATAGTGTGTTTTTACTTATAAACTGTTGACTCAGAGACCTGCACAATAATTCCAAAGTGTCTGGACTGTTGGTCTTTACACAAATGACAAATAAAAAACCGTGAACCTCGAAGGTAGTTTGGTTTGCTTTTATTGATTCTCAAAAATTTTTTTTTAAATATATATATATATATATATATATATATATATATATATATATATATATATATATATATATATATATATATACATTGTTGTATCGCCCCAAAATCACACATTTCCTCAGAGGAGCCCCGTGGTCTCTTGTTGCCGATGCTTCTTGGCCAGCATCTCTTCCTAAACAACAGGATGAGGAAGACAACAGGATGAGGAAGACAACACTTCCTGCAGAAGATGTGAGGTAACGAGACGGGACTTTGGGGTTCTGCTTTTGTTTTGGAGCCAAAACCGACTTCCACCCACCGGCATCCTGCTGAGACCACGACGCACGACAGAACACACCTGTACCCTGTCTACTAGTACAGGTGTACACGACAGAACTCACCTGTACCCTGTGTACTGTCAAAGTACACGACAGAACTCACCTGTACCCTGTCTACTGTCAAAGTACACGACAGAACTCACCTGTACCCTGTGTACTGTCAAAGTACACGGCAGAACACACCTGTACCCTGTGTACTGTCAAAGTACACGACAGAACTCACCTGTACCCTGTCTACTGTCAAAGTACACGACAGAACACACCTGTACCCTGTGTACTGTCAAAGTACACGACAGAACTCACCTGTACCCTGTCTACTGTCAAAGTACACGACAGAACTCACCTGTACCCTGTGTACTGTCAAAGTACACGGCAGAACACACCTGTACCCTGTGTACTGTCAAAGTACACGGCAGAACTCACCTGTACCCTGTGTACTGTCAAAGTACACGGCAGAACACACCTGTACCCTGTGTACTGTCAAAGTACACGACAGAACACACCTGTACCCTGTCTACTGTCAAAGTACACGGCAGAACACACCTGTACCCTGTGTACTGTCAAAGTACACGACAGAACACACCTGTACCCTGTCTACTGTCAAAGTACACGGCAGAACACACCTGTACCCTGTCTACTGTCAAAGTACACGGCAGAACACACCTGTACCCTGTGTACTGTCAAAGTACACGACAGAACACACCTGTACCCTGTCTACTGTCAAAGTACACGGCAGAACACACCTGTACCCTGTCTACTGTCAAAGTACACGGCAGAACACACCTGTACCCTGTGTACTGTCAAAGTACACGGCAGAACTCACCTGTACCCTGTGTACTGTCAAAGTACACGACAGAACTCACCTGTACCCTGTGTACTGTCAAAGTACACGACAGAACTCACCTGTACCCTGTGTACTGTCAAAGTACACGGCAGAACACACCTGTACCCTGTGTACTGTCAAAGTACACGGCAGAACTCACCTGTACCCTGTGTACTGTCAAAGTACACGACAGAACTCACCTGTACCCTGTGTACTGTCAAAGTACACGGCAGAACACACCTGTACCCTGTGTACTGTCAAAGTACACGACAGAACACACCTGTACCCTGTCTACTGTCAAAGTACATGACATAACTCACCTGTACCCTGTTTACTAGTACAGGTGTACACAACAGAACTCACCTGTACCCTGTCTACTGTCAAAGTACACGACAGAACTCACCTGTACCCTGTGTACTGTCAAAGTACACGACAGAACTCACCTGTACCCTGTGTACTGTCAAAGTACACGACAGAACTCACCTGTACCCTGTGTACTGTCAAAGTACACGACAGAACTCACCTGTACCCTGTCTACTGTCAAAGTACACGGCAGAACTCACCTGTACCCTGTCTACTAGTACAGGTGTACACAACAGAACTCACCTG
>JBAMJR010000860.1:0-39768 GCA_038501785.1 Myoxocephalus aenaeus
TGAGAAGGTTTCTGAGTGAAAGCCTCATCAAATAAGAATTAAAAGTTGTGCGACTGTAAATAAAAACATGATTTTAAACTCGATGCGTTTTAAAATCACAACAAAAAAACTAAGTCAGTTTTCACTCATCAAAATGATGCAGAGTGGCGTTCCTGTCGGGAGGAGAGCAGCTCTGCATCTCAGTCAGACATTAATCATTTATTTTAGTTATTTAAACTGTTGTAATGTATGTTAGTAATTTAAACTGTTGTAATGTATGTTAGTTATTTAAACTGTTGTAATGTATGTTAGTTATTTAAACTGTTGTAATGTATGTTAGTTATTTAAACTGTTGTAATGTGTGTTAGTTATTTAAACTGTTGTAATGTGTGTTAGTTATTTAAACTGTTGTAATGTATGTTAGTTATTTAAACTGTTGTAATGTGTTTTAGTTATTTAAACTGTTGTAATGTATGTTAGTTATTTAAACTGTTGTAATGTGTGTTAGTTATTTAAACTGTTGTAATGTATGTTAGTTATTTAAACTGTTGTAATGTATGTTAGTTATTTAAACTGTTGTAATGTATGTTAGTTATTTAAACTGTTGTAATGTGTTTTAGTAATTTAAACTGTTGTAATGTATGTTAGTTATTTAAACTGTTGTAATGTGTTTTAGTAATTTAAACTGTTGTAATGTGTTTTAGTTATTTAAACTGTTTTAATGTGTTTTAGTAATTTAAACGTAACTCGTTACCTTCGGCGCTCCTCTCGTGTTCTTTCGTAGCGGATTCACTTTTCTGTTCATGCAGGACGTTCAGATCGGCCGTCGTCTCAGTTTTCACCTGAAAAATAATAATAAAGACGTCAGAGGCGAAGAGGGAAACCATGAAGGAACACGGCGACGTCACTGGGAACACTGGGAACACTGGAGCGCTCCCAGCAGCGACGTCACTGGGAACACTGGGAACACTGGAGCGCTCCCAGCAGCGACGTCACCGGAAAAACACCCAAATCAAAAGTGGAAAAAAAAGAGAGAGAGTTGCAGCCGCACGAGTTAATTAATAATTAACAGACAGCAGAAATAAAAACACATCAACTGAGATCATGTGATGAGGTCATGTGATGAGGTCATGTGATGAGGTCACGTGATGAGGTCACGTGATGAGGTCACGTGATGAGGTCATGTGATGAGGTCATGTGACTGAGACGTGATCTCATTCTTTCCACCAGACGTTGAACCTGCTGCAGCAGAACCATCATGTTGTAATGTGAGGAAGGTTACAGCCTCATCATCATCATCGCTCCACACAGAGCTCATGTTTACAACATGTATTCACTCTGTGCTTTAATCACCATAATAATAAATACATCTTTTTTAAATATAAAAAATTATAAAATAAGTTACTAACAATATTTCCAGAAATATAGAAAATAAAAATATAATACAATTAAAGTAACAAAACAATTAATAAATATGTTCATATATAATAACAATAATAACTATTATATAGTATATTATATAGTATATAGTATTATATTATATATAATATAGTATTTTAATAAGTTAAAATAGGAAAATAAATACATTTAATAATTAAAATAAAGATAAAAAGTATGTTATGTAAATAGATTGATATTAATTATAGTATTAAAATATTGTAATTATGTTTAATATAATTTTAAACAAATATATATAATAAAATAAACATTTAAATGTTAATGTTTAAATAATAAGAAAAAAATGGCAATAACAATTATGAAAATAAAAATGACAATTATATTAATAAATCATAATAAGACAATTAAAAAATTAAGAAATAATACTATGTTAATTAAAATTATAATACAAGTGCTCCCCACAGTGATCAATACATATTGATAAGGAGCCTCACAGTGATCAATACATATTGATAAGGAGCCTCACAGTGATCAATACATATTGATCAGGAGCCTCACAGTGATCAATACATATTGATCAGGAGCCTCACGGTGATCAATACATATTGATCAGGAGCCTCACAGTGATCAATACATATTGATAAGGAGCCTCACAGTGATCAATACATATTGATAAGGAGTCCTCACAGTGATCAATACATATTGATAAGGAGCCTCACGGTGATCAATACATATTGATCAGGAGCCTCACAGTGATCAATACATATTGATAAGGAGTCCTCACAGTGATCAATACATATTGATAAGGAGTCCTCACAGTGATCAATACATATTGATAAGGAGCCTCACAGTGATCAATACATATTGATAAGGAGTCCTCACAGTGATCAATACATATTGATAAGGAGCCTCACAGTGATCAATACATATTGATAAGGAGTCCTCACAGTGATCAATACATATTGATAAGGAGTCCTCACAGTGATCAATACATATTGATAAGGAGCCTCACAGTGATCAATACATATTGATAAGGAGTCCTCACAGTGATCAATACATATTGATAAGGAGTCCTCACAGTGATCAATGCATATTGATAAGGAGCCTCACAGTGATCAATACATATTGATAAGGAGTCCTCACAGTGATCAATACATATTGATAAGGAGTCCTCACAGTGATCAATACATATTGATAAGGAGCCTCACAGTGATCAATACATATTGATAAGGAGTCCTCACAGTGATCAATACATATTGATAAGGAGCCTCACAGTGATCAATACATATTGATAAGGAGTCCTCACAGTGATCAATACATATTGATAAGGAGTCCTCACAGTGATCAATACATATTGATAAGGAGCCTCACAGTGATCAATACATATTGATAAGGAGTCCTCACAGTGATCAATACATATTGATAAGGAGTCCTCACAGTGATCAATGCATATTGATAAGGAGCCTCACAGTGATCAATACATATTGATAAGGAGCCTCACAGTGATCAATACATATTGATAAGGAGCCTCACCTTATCCAGGAGGCTCAGCACCAGGAAGCACACCTCCTTGTCGGCGTGGCCTCTCAGAAGCTCCGCCCTCTCCGGGTTCCCATTGGCCTCCCTCAAGATCCTCAGCTGCCACTCAAAGCGCTCGAGCTGCTTCTCCAGACAGACGTCCGGCTCACCTGACGCTCGTTTACCTGCTGAGGGGGAGGAGTCAGTCAGAGGAGGAGGAGTCAGTACAGAGGAGGAGGAGGAGGAGTCAGTACAGAGGAGGAGGAGGAGTCAGTCAGTACAGAGGAGGAGGAGGAGTCAGTACAGAGTAGGAGGAGGAGTCAGTCAGTCAGTCAGAGGAGGAGGAGTCAGTCAGTCAGTCAGAGGAGGAGGAGTCAGTCAGTCAGAGGAGGAGGAGTCAGTACAGAGGAGGAGGAGTCTGTACAGAGGAGGAGGAGGAGTCACAGAGGAGGAGGAGGAGTCAGTCAGTCAGTCAGAGGAGGAGGAGTCAGTCAGTCAGAGGAGGAGGAGTCAGTCAGTCAGAGGAGGAGGAGTCAGTACAGAGGAGGAGGAGTCTGTACAGAGGAGGAGGAGGAGTCACAGAGGAGGAGGAGGAGTCAGTCAGTCAGAGGAGGAGGAGTCAGTACAGAGGAGGAGGAGTCTGTACAGAGGAGGAGGAGGAGTCACAGAGGAGGAGGAGGAGGAGGAGGAGTCACAGAGGAGGAGGAGGAGGAGGAGTCACAGAGGAGGAGGAGTCTATAAAATAACTTCCTGTGTGTGCACACTCACGCTAACACACACACACACACACACACACACACACACACACACACACACACACACACACACACACACACACACACACACACACGAAAAATAAAAAGCTAAGAATCAGAAGAATGAGAACAATATTAAATCAGATTTTTACAAATAATAAAAATAATGAAATTAATAATAATAATTTAAAATACTGCATCGCTGTCGTTTTAATCAAACTTCAGGGACTATTTTCAGCGGCGGATTAATCCACATTTAATATTATTTTTCTCCATAAAATGAAGAAAGCGTGATGTAGAAGATAAATAAAACTGTTCACTACTTTCTCAACCACTTAAAAAAAACATAACCGTGGACATCTTGAGTGACTTAAAAGCAGTCATTTCCCGGAGTGGTTTCCTGTGACATCTGTACTGGGAGAACTGGGAGGAGGAGGCAGCGTTTAAATGAGCGGTTTGACTGTAAAGCTGCTCGTAAACTGGCTGAGTCACCGCCGCACAACAGATGTTCACTCAGTCACGTGACCTCTGACGACCTCGACAGGCTTCACACGCCGGGGTCACGTTCATCTTTCTGTTAAACATTTAAAAAGTCCTGAAATCATTTTGATGTTCTTATCTGTTTCTCTTCAGGTGTTGAACTCACTTTAAATCCACGACAAGGAACTTTTTTGTAGTGTTGTTTCTGGCGCCCCCTGTGGACTGAAGAGGAAGTGTCTGAGCACCAGGGCCCTTTAGGAAACCTCTCATTCTACTGCAGGGACTGGTCTCTGTGGATCTGGGTCTTTTCTCATTTTATTTTGGAGGTTGAGATGTTCATAGCGTTGACACTACATTTCCCATCATGCTTTGCAGACAGACCCATTATTGTTGTAGCCTTTTGACGTCTAGCTGCATCTCATCCAGTGAGTCACCGAAATGGAATGCAGCCGCTTCCAATGTCATCAGTTCCACTTATTGATCAGCCGGTCGAGAGATCGGCTGAAAAGATCTTCCAAAATACGCGCTTGTGTATGAATTATAATATTTAAATTATATTATAAATGATATTACCAAGAATAAATACATGATATTGTTGGTGATTTAAAAAATAGAAAATATATTTATTTTATTGTAAAAAGATTAAAATAAAAATCAGCTGGTTTAGTGATTTTAAATAATAATAATAATAATAATAATAATAATAATATCTCTTTCATCTTGCTGTCGCCGTCGATCAGATCGATTCTCGTGACATTTGGGTCAAAAACAGGAAGTGAGAACGAAGCAGAGGAGGAAACACACACACACACACCCCTCTCACACCCACACACACACACACACCCCTCTCACACACACTCACCTCTCACACTCACTCACCTCTCACACACACTCACCTCCCTCATCCCGGCGGCTCTGGTTCTTCTGGTTCTTCTCTCCTTTCTTGCCTTTGCTTTTCTTCTGATAACGGCAGGAAGAGAAAGAATGTTTCAGTGTGTGAGTGTGTGTGTGTGTGTGTGTGTGTGTGTGTGTGTGTGTGTGTGTGTGTGTGTGTGTGTGTGTGTGTGTGTGTGTGTCTGAGTGACATTTCGGAGCAGAAAGGTCAAACAGTTTCTCACGGTCTGAATGGCTTGATGTGTATTTATGACCATTACATTAAGTTATATTAAATTAAAGATTATAAAGTGGTAAAAACTGCTACAACTTAAGCAGCATGTGGATCAACATGATGTACTTTAATATTACGACTAAACAAACCTCAATGTTTATTTATGATTAAAACAACTTGACACAGTTTTAAACAACAAAAGACAAATATTTGTGAGTCTAAGAGTTAATTAAAAAATAATTATTTATTATTTAATATAACTGCTGTTTCTCTATAATTATTAACAATATAAGAACATATACAATACATATCACCAGAGTTCCCACGATACGATATATCACAATACTGTGATATATTGAGTATCAGGATATATTGAGTATCAGGGTATATTGAGTATCAGGGTATATTGAGTATCAGGATATAATGAGTATCAGGATATAATGAGTATCAGGATATATTGAGTATCAGGATATATTGAGTATCAGGATATATTGAGTATCACGATGCATTGAGTATCAGGATATATTGAGTATCGCGGTATATTGAGTATCAGGATATAATGAGTATCAGGATATAATGAGTATCAGGGTATATTGAGTATCAGGATATATTGAGTATCAGGATATATTGAGTATCAGGATATATTGAGTATCGCGGTATATTGAGTATCACGATGCATTGAGTATCAGGATATATTGAGTATCACGATGCATTGAGTATCAGGATATATTGAGTATCGCGGTATATTGAGTATCAGGATATATTGAGTATCAGGATATATTGAGTATCAGGATATAATGAGTATCACGATGCATTGAGTATCAGGATATATTGAGTATCAGGGTATATTGAGTATCAGGATATAATGAGTATCAGGATATAATGAGTATCACGATGCATTGAGTATCAGGATATATTGAGTATCAGGATATATTGAGTATCACGATGCATTGAGTATCAGGATATATTGAGTATCGCGGTATATTGAGTATCAGGATATAATGAGTATCAGGATATAATGAGTATCAGGGTATATTGAGTATCAGGATATATTGAGTATCAGGATATATTGAGTATCAGGATATATTGAGTATCGCGGTATATTGAGTATCGCGGTATATTGAGTATCGCGGTATATTGAGTATCGCGGTATATTGAGTATCAGGATATATTGAGTATCAGGATATATTGAGTATCAGGATATATTGAGTATCGCGGTATATTGAGTATCGCGGTATATTGAGTATCAGGATATATTGAGTATCAGGGTATATTAAGTATCAGGATATATTGAGTATCAGGGTATATTGAGTATCAGGATATAATGAGTATCAGGGTATAATGAGTATCAGGATATATTGAGTATCAGGATATATTGAGTATCAGGGTATATTGAGTATCAGGATATATTGAGTATCAGGATATATTGAGTATCAGGATATAATGAGTATCAGGGTATAATGAGTATCAGGATATATTGAGTATCAGGATATATTGAGTATCAGGATATATTGAGTATCAGGATATATTGAGTATCAGGGTATATTGAGTATCAGGATATATTTCATTTTTCCCCAATCGACGGCGCATTTCTAATTTCTTTCTCCGATGTCTCCATTTTAGTTTTGACCAGCTTCCTACCATCCCGCTGACCTCACCACAACACAGCACCACCTAGTGGGCTGAAAAAGCAATTGATTTTACTATTCGAGGACCAAAAAGTGTATAATTGATTTAATAAAAGATCGATACTCGGCTTCCGTGTATCGATACAATATCGCCACGCAAATAATTGCGATACTATGCTGAATTGATTTTTTCCCACCTCTAGAATACAATAAGAATATCAGCAGCAAGAGTCAGTCCACAGATAGGCGGAGGTCTCACTCTGCTGCAAAATGCTGCTACTGGTTGACCGGTTACATAACTGGTCCACTGGATGATCACACTCCAGGCCTCATGTACACACATACCAACAGTAGCATAGACAATACACACAGAAATGCTATTGCTCAATCACACCCACACACCCTAAAACACACACACACTATAAAACACTTCTAAACTCTGCTCAGCAAACTGGACACCAACTTTATTTAAACTCCGAGTTGAAACAATAAATATCTCTGGTTTAAACACGTTGCTGAAGTCTGTTTAAACCTCTGAAGAGGAGGAAGAGGAGGAAGAGGAGGAGAAGCATATGTTCCTGCAGGCATCACAGGGGCCTCTTTCAAAAGAAATGCCTCATAAATCTCCGCTCCTCTGTTTGTGCAGCGCTTCATTCCTCAGAGCTCAGGATATAAATCTTATCTCCAGCGATGAGCGATGAAGCCGAGCAGGTAGACGAGGAAGAGCGAAAAGGTTTCATGCCAGACGTCGTGTAGAAGCTGGGAAAGAGATTCTAACACGAGAGCTGACACCAATAATCATCTTCAGGAAAGTGTTCTGATCATTTCCTCCAATCAAGAAAACCTCAAAGCTTCATTCAACGACAGAAACGGAAACGCACTCGCCAATAAAACTTTAACAACAGATTCAAAACTGGATGTTCCTAAACGGAGCAGATGTCCCACAAACACTAGTTCCTACGTTTCCCACAATGCACCTGGACAGCGGCTTCTCTCTCTCTCTGCCTGGTGAGACGTCACATCTATTTTTATCGGCTGAGCAGCTTTGAGCGCGTCGAATAAAACGGATTGAAAACGAGAGTTTGGTGCCAACGCGACCGAACCACGCTTTGGAACTACAGTTCCCATAATGCTTTGGGGGAAGACGTAAAACCTGCTGGCCTCAGAAGCTGAATCTATAATTCTAGTTTTTGTAATTTGATTCATCAGTTTCCTTTACTTCTGCTGTTGTTTTCAGATGGTTGTGTGTGTGTGTGTGTGTGTGTGTGTGTGTGTGTGTGTGTGTGTGTGTGTGTGTGTGTGTGTGTGTGTGTGTGTGTATAAATACAACATTGTTTTACAGTATGCTGTTTCTCTTCAGGCAGCTCCTGTTTGATGCTTGAAATCATTCAGGTTCTCTTCTCTTCTGTTTTTAAATTGAGTTTTGGGGATAAAATCTGTTGAAGCTTCTCTTCAACAACAACAACAACAACAACAACATAACGACTGTTTTCTTCTTCTGAGAAACCACAACGCAACACAATGAAGTGGAATGTTTAAAAAAAAACAATCCACTAAAGAGCTTTGAGCTCAAAACCTCCCGTTTTTAAGTTCTACTTTGATCTAATTTCCAGAGAACAAACACACGTCTCATACTTCAGCGCACACACACACACACACAGACACACACACACAGACACACACACACACACACACACACACACACACAGTTGTTTAAATATTTAAAGTTCTGTGAAGAATCTCCTGAACGACGTTCAACACGGAGACGAGGAGCAGCTTTTATTTCTCCAAGACATGCAAATATTTCACGTTTTACCAGCAGACGGAGGACTTCTTCTTCCTCCTCTTCCTCTTCCTCTTCCTCCTCCTCCTCCTCCTCCTCCTCCTCCTCTTCATCATCCTCCGGTTTAGATTTCCCTTTTGAAGGGTTACGAGTTTAACTGCCTTAAAGCTGCGTTTAAAGAGTTAAAAGAGGTTTTAAACATTAAAGAGTTCTTTATATCTTTTAGATCTGATCACACTAATAACTGATTATTGATCCATGTTATTGATCCAGATTGATTACAGCAGCTGGTCCACGAGGATCCAGATTATTGTGTTTTTATCCTTCAGCCAGCACTCATTTTCACTGAGCGGAGCCTGAACGCACCATGAGAAGTGATCATTTACCTTCAGCCAGCACTCATGTTCACTGAGCGGAGCCTGAACGCACCATGAGAAGTGATCATTTACCTTCAGCCAGTACTCATTTTCAGGTCGATTCCACTCATATTTACTACACAGTTAGCTTAGCTTAGCATAAAGACTGGAAACAAGGGGGAACTGCTAGCCTGGCTAACTTCCTGTAGCGACGTCTCTGATGGAGTTTGTTTGGTTTGTTTTTTCTTTCTCGGCTGAACTCTGGTCTCTGTTGCAAAAGAGCTCCTGATTAATCAGATTTAATAAAAGGATTAACGAGTGATGTAACGAGTTGATTAACGAGTTGATTAGCCATCAGAGTATTGATCCAACATCTGACTTTTGGGGAGAAATAAGCACATTTTCTTTTTTTCTTCCTTATCAAAAGCTCCTGCATTTCCCACAATGCATCTGGACCACCAGCAGGCAGAACCAAAGCCTCGTTAAGAGAGGAGCCACGGTTCCTGCAGTGTAAACAGGGACTCTGGGTTGATGATCAATAATCAATAATCAACACATTGATGCGTTCCATCAGGTGACGTCTGGTCTGCCGGTGACGTTTCAATAAAGTCCTGAACACGTGAAGGCAGTAAACACACCGCAGCTCTGTGGCAGGAAGTGGTGCTCAACATGGGGGGCGGGGCCCTGCAGGAGGCCGGGGGGCGATGGAGGAGGTCCACATGGCAGAATGTATGTACTTTATACTTCTACTCTACACTTCAGATATAACTATTGTACTTTTTACTGCACTACATGTATTAAAAGTTAATATCTGCTGATTACTTTTCAGATTTGAACTTATAATTTAATATAATAATCATGATATTAACGGTTGAAGACCCAAAGTTCAAACATTTTACAAAGAAATCGGAATAAAAGTTAAAAATCAAACCCCCGCTCTTCTTCTTCTTCTTCTTCTTGCCCATTAGTCGTCTCAGGACCCCTTCAGATTGATCTGGTGACCCGTTGGAGGGCCCCGACCCTTATGTTGAGACCCACGGGACTAAACTACCGGTACATAAAGTAGCTCCAGCTGACGCAGCGACAACACAGGAGACGTTTCACTATTTACCATCTAATTATGTCACAGGAGACGTTTTACTAGCGAGTGTGTACTTTTACCAGCGATACTTTCTAACCGGCTGAAGATACTCTGTGTTTATTCCTCACGGACTCAAGACAACGATGTGATGTTTTACTCGGTTCAATAATGATAATAATAATTAAAAAAAGTCACAAGAAGAACCCGAGGGCTTCAGAGACGATCATAAAAACATCATGAGGTCGTTTTTACTGCAGAGATTATCTCAACAGGCGAGAACACACGAACACTTCTGTAAACAAAGTTTTCATCATGAATATGTGGCGTTGTTGGCTGGAGGCAGAACAGCAGACTGTTGTTGTTGTTTTTGTTGTGTCAGAATTAATAACGCATACGTGTGAGATGATAAACTGAGATTAGAGGCTCCAGCGAGCTACAATATGGGAAAAGCTAATAAGGCTAGCCGTAGCCTTCTGCTAAACATAGCCTTCTGCTAACCATAGCCTTACGCTAACCATAGCCTTACGTTAGCCATAGCCTTATGCTAACCATAGCCTTCTGCTAACCATAGCCTTACGCTAACCATAGCCTTACGTTAGCCATAGCCTTACCCTAGCCATAGCCTTACGCTAGCCATAGCCTTACGCTAGCCATAGCCTTACGCTAACCATAGCCTTAAGCTAACCATAGCCTTAAGCTAACCATAGCCTTAAGCTAACCATAACCTTCTGCTAGCCATAGCCTTACATTAGCCTTAAGCTAAACAGACTAACCTGAGGTCTAATATCCTCGTTATATTGTACAACATTACTTTAAGTTACGTTTCAGTTGAACTTGTTTGTTCTGCAGGTATTTGTGTGTATATTATGTGTATTTGTGTGTATATTATGTGTATTTGTGTGTATTTGTCATTTGCATTGTGTGTCTTTATTTCGTTAACGATGTAGACTGAACAATACATATTCCTCTAAGAGGGAAAACAATAAGATGTTAAAGAACAGAACCCTGAGGAACAAAGACGCAGCAGGTGAGTTAAACTATAAACCAGCAGCTCAGACTTTGAGCCTCTAAGTCGCTTCTATTCTGAGATAATCAGAAGCGCCATGTTGTGTAACGGCTTCTCAAACTGGGCCCACATTAAACCCACTGGGGTTCAAACATTTTGTTTAATAAACGGGTTGATTCCAGCAGGAAGGTGATGATTGCAGAAACGTAGCCTACATTTCCCAGAATGCCTTTCAATCAGCTTCATGCGATTGCAAAGGGATCGCTCCACCAGCCCGAAACTCACATTTACTTTAATACGTTAAATATATATTTATTCATGCTTTCATGCGATTAACAAACCGTCAGATAAATAAACAAACTAGTTTGACAACAACAACAACAACAACAGAGCAGCTCAACAGGTTTCTGTGTTTCTTGGTAATGAACTGAATGTTGATCCATTAAAACAAGACATTTTAAAAGATATTTCCCTCCAGACTTTAATCTCGATGTAAATAAATAGAGCTCTAAATCAACGTCGTCTGAAATATTGCGATATTATAACCGTCACCGGTTCATAAAAAACTAACATTTAATTAGTAAATATCCAACACAAAGCAAAGTCCAACACAAAAAAAGGAAAATAAAGTCACGTCGACTACGTTTACATGAAGCAAATATTCAGGTTATTGTCATTATTCAGAAAAATACTCCTAATAATCTGTTTAAATGGCCAATAAAAATACATATTCCACTTATATACTCATATATTCTCTTATAGTGAATGAGCTGTAAAAAAGAACTACAACAGAGAGGTGAACTTCTTTTTAGATATTTTCAGCAAAATCTTACTTATCTTGAAGTATTTAGAAATGAAAGAAGAGCGTGTGTCTGTATGAATGTTTTCATGGCGGACAGACATGAAATAATAGGATTATGAGATAATGTACAACAGATATCATCAGAGAGTATTAGGCCTGTAGGAGCTCACTGAGCATTATAGTGTGTTTAAGAGATAAAAACACCAAACTTTTATTTAATAGTATTTTAGAGATCGCAAAAGATATTAAAGTCATAAAGACACACGTGTGTAAACAATGAATAAAAAAAACACTTAAAGATGGATTATTTTAAAATATAATAAGTAAACTCAGAAAAACACATTTTATCTCAATCTCAGATTAATTTAGAGATAATAAAGGAGTTTAAAACTTGACATAAGAGAATAAGAATTACTGTAAACTCTTAAAAACACATCTCAAACTAAGATTATTTTAAAGACAGTAAAGATATTGTCACAAATCACTGTAAACTCATAAAATATTCAAATCTGGATTATTTTAAAGATAATATTTTAGATTAAAACTTGACATAAGAGTATAAATATCATTTAAACTCTTTAAAAAAAAACTGTTTCAAACTAAGATTATTTTAGTGATTATAAAAGTAGATTAAAAATCACTAAACTCATACAAAAATACATCATCTCACATGTGGATTGTTTTAGAGATGATAGAGAAGAGTACACTTGCTCATAAATGAGTAAAAATCCCTGTAAAATCATAAAAAAAATACTTTATCTCAAATGTGGATTATTTTAGAGATGATAAAGAAGATTACAATTTGACATAAGTGAGTTAAAATCACTGTAAACTCTTAATAACAGACTTTATCTCACACTGAGATTATTTCAGAGATGATAAAGGAGATTCAAACTTCTAATAAATGAGTAAAAATCACTGTAAACTCCTAAATACTTTATCTCAAATCTGGATTATTTTAGAGGTGATAAAGAAGATTAAAACGCCTCACATGAGTAAAAATCACTGAACTCTTAAAGCAGACTTTATCTCGCCGTGAGGTGATTTCAGAGATGATAAAGTGGATTAAACTCGACGTAAAGCTCACGGTAACGTTAACGTGCAGCGGTCCATCCACCGTGGGAACGGAACTCAAACCGCCAGATTAGAAACAGATGTTCGGAACGGAAGAAAGAAAAGTAACGTTCACGTTCCGGGTTTTAAAACCGTATTTTCTCCGTTTGTGGCGCGAAAACACTCGTTTAGTTTGATTTAATTATGAATAAACGTTAAAGACCGCGAGCTGGGTGTTTTTTTTGGGGGTCCATTATTATCCGGAGCTCCTGCACGTTGAGGAGCCGAGCTGCCGCTTCACAGCAGCGGCCACCGGACACCGGACACCGGCCGCCTGCTAATGAACCCGAGGGAAGTTCACCGGGACTCTCCCGTTTTCTACCCGGTGTTATGTCGGTGTTTCTCACCTTGCTGTGGCTGCAGCCCATGCCTCCTCCTCCCGGTCCTCCGGAGCTCTGCTGTCGGTTAGAAGCTGCTCTCTCTCACCGCTCCTCCTCTTCTTCTTTCTTCTTCCTCCTCCTCTTCCTCTTCTTCTTCTTCTTCTCTCTGTTGACAACTTTCAAAAATAACAGGCCCGTGAACGCATCACTCAGGCCCGGCGGCAGGGGGCGGGGTTTATCTGTGCTGCCTTCAAGAACACTTTGGAAACTTGTCAAACCCATTTTCATTCGTTTTTTTAATTTGTAAACAAAACCAAAACATTACATAAAAAAATGTAAATGATTTTTTTTTTTAAAGCTAGAAATCATGAAATGTATCAACCATGAAGTAAAACGTATTTTATTTATTAAAATAGATAAAATACAAATAAAACTAAATTTAACAAAATTGGGATAATTTGTTTTATTGAACATACAAATGTCTGAAAAAGTAAAGCATGAATACATGAATACATTCTGAAGACTCTACAGGTGAAGAGGGTGAACACATGAACTCATAGATATCGCCATGAAACGTCACCACTTCATCACTGACATTAAGAGGATTTATTGTATTATAAGTTTTATGAAATGTTATGTTTACATATGTAAATGAGGCATTATGCAAGGATAACTTTTGGTGAATTTAGCAGAAATCTACAGACGCAAACAGACAAAGAAGTAAAATAAACAAATAAATGTGTATTTGTTTATGTTTTCTGTCCATTGGTCCAGATTTAAAGTTGTGTTTAACTTGTTTGCAGGTAGAACTCACAGGTGTGGCTTTAATCTGTTTGCAGCTGATCCCATTAAAAGCTCCTCACAGGCTGCTCTGGATCGACCAATCAGCAGCGAGCTCTTAATGGGATCAGCTGAGGAAGACAGGAAGTGAATTCAAGTAAATTCTTTTGTGTGGTTTTACCTTCTCAGTACGCGTGTGATGTCATGTGTGTGTGATGTCCTAATGTCATGTGTGTGTGATGTCCTAATGTCACGTGTGTGTGATGTCATAATGTCACGTGTGTGTGATGTCAGGATTTCATGTGTGTCACGTCATGACGTCACGTGTGTGTGATGTCATGCGTGTGATGTCATGACGTCACGTGTGTGATGTCGTGTGTGATGTCATGACGTCATGTATGTGATGTCATGACGTCACGTGTGTGATGTCACGTGTGTGATGTCATGATGTCATGTGTGTGATGTCATGCGTGTGATGTCATGATGTCATGTGTGTGATGTCATGATGTCATGTGTGTGATGTCATGATGTCACGTGTGTGATGTCATGTGTGTGATGTCATGATGTCATGTGTGTGATGTCATGCGTGTGATGTCATGATGTCAGGAATGTGATGTCATGACGTCACGTGTGTGATGTCACGCGTGTGATGTCATGATGTCATGTGTGTGATGTCATACGTGTGATGTCATGATGTCACGGAGAGCAAAGCAGCTGCTTTTTGTTGGATGGAAAAGTTATTCTAAAAAACAACTGCTGCTGTCGAGTACACACTAAAAATACACACACACACACACACACATTCCACATATGAACTGATGGCTGTGTGTGTGTGTGTGTGTGTGTGTGTGTGTGTGTACTGTAGATCTTAATACAAACTCACCGAGCGGGTCTTTAAATAGACCTCAGTTCATTGTGTGTGTGTCCAAACACACCAACTATTTACCCACAATCCTCCTCTGACAGCGAGAGTTCCAAGTGAGAATTTAGTGTAAAGTTCAGTCGACTCAAAGATCATGAAGGAGTATTTTCAGTCAAATGTACTTAAAGTATTCAAAGTAAAAAGTACTTGTTTTGTGGTAAATCCACCACATGCCTATGGTTCCCAACATGAGGGTCGGGCCCCTCCAAAGGGCCCTCAGGTGAATCTGAGGGGTCGTGAGATGATTTTTTTGTTGTCTCCCAGACTTTTGTGTCAACGTTGTACTTTCTGTGAAATATTGGAGCATTACCTTCATCATTCATCAGTTTATGATATTTTGTTTTAATTATCTGAATCTGTAAATTATTAAATTATTAAGTTTTCTTCTGTGAAGTAACTGAAGTCGTCAGATAAATGTAGTGCAACATGTAGTGTGTACAAAAAAGTACAACGTTTCCCTCTGAAAGAAGTAAAAGTATCATCTTCAGTGTGTTATGTGATGTTCTGCTGCCACCTTGTGGTGAGAGCTGTTACTTATTAATTAACTTATTAATTACTATTAATGAAGGATGAAAATAATATAATATATGTCCATCAATCATCACAGCTCCAAATGCATTCATATATATATATATATATATATATATATATATATATATATATATATATATTTCAACTATTTTTGAATAAACATGAACCTTTGGAACTAAAGAAAAAAAAGAAAAATAGTAAAACTGATGCGTTTAGTCACATGATGAGACAAGCAACTTTATTTGAGAAATAAACAAACCAAACTTTTGGCAGAAAAAAAGGCATTCATAACAATGATTGTGGATTAAAAGCATAATAACTGTGAAGTGTTTTGATATTTTATTATCCCAAAAGGTCCCATTTTGAGTGCCGTGACCTTTGACCCCTTCAGACCAGGCCGAGGGCCGAGCCGAGCAGATCCACCGGCAGGTAAACTCTGCAGAACGAGAGGAACACGCCGAGAACCGAGAACACGACCAGAACCCACAGAACCTTAGCGCTGAAGTACAGCGGAGCCAACCTGAGGGGGAGCGATCGATCAATCAGTCAGTCAATCAATCAATCAATCACTCAAGTTTTTACAGGTCGACAGTCTCTATTATGTAATTATCTAGTGGTGTATTTTGTGTGTAATAATAAAATAACATAATAATTAGTAAACTTTATAAAGTGTTGATAAACGTTACCGTCGCTGAGCCGCCTCAGAGTATCCATGAAAGTAGCGCAGGCGTCCGTATAAATACAGCAAACCGCAGACGGAAGACAAACCTGAAACACAACATTCAGCTGAAGTCCAAACTGGTGTTCAGGTGTTGTTGTTGTTGTTGTTGTTGTTTTGTATCGGCTCACCTTGACTGAAGAAGACTCCGGATGTCCACAGGACAGCGATGAAGATCGGAAAATACTCTGAACAGTTGGCCCTGAGTGAAGAAGTGAGGAAGCAAACGTTGCCAAGTGAAGTCTATGCTTCATGTGTTAAAGCTGCATTCTCTCTCCTGACCACCAGGGGGTGACTCCTCTGGTTGTATAGAAGTCTATGCTTCATGTGTTAAAGCTGCATTCTCTCTCCTGACCACCAGGGGGCAACTCCTCTGGTTGTATAGAAGTCTATGCTTCATGTGTTAAAGCTGCATTCTCTCTCCTGACCACCAGGGGGTGACTCCTCTGGTTGTATAGAAGTATATGCTTCATGTGTTAAAGCTGCATTCTCTCTCCTGACCACCAGGGGGCGACTCCTCTGGTTGTATAGAAGTCTATGCTTCATGTGTTAAAGCTGCATTCTCTCTCCTGACCACCAGGGGGTGACTCCTCTGGTTGTATAGAAGTCTATGCTTCATGTGTTAAAGCTGCATTCTCTCTCCTGACCACCAGGGGCCGACTCCTCTGGTTGTATAGAAGTATATGTGTTAAAGCTGCATTCTCTCTACTGACCACCAGGGGGCGACTCCTCTGGTTGTATAGAAGTCTATGCTTCATGTGTTAAAGCTGCATTCTCTCTCCTGACCACCAGGGGGCAACTCCTCTGGTTGTATAGAAGTCTATGCTTCATGTGTTAAAGCTGCATTCTCTCTCCTGACCACCAGGGGGTGACTCCTCTGGTTGTATAGAAGTCTATGCTTCATGTGTTAAAGCTGCATTCTCTCTCCTGACCACCAGGGGGCAACTCCTCTGGTTGTATAGAAGTCTATGCTTCATGTGTTAAAGCTGCATTCTCTCTCCTGACCACCAGGGGGTGACTCCTCTGGTTGTATAGAAGTATATGCTTCATGTGTTAAAGCTGCATTCTCTCTCCTGACCACCAGGGGGCGACTCCTCTGGTTGTATAGAAGTCTATGCTTCATGTGTTAAAGCTGCATTCTCTCTCCTGACCACCAGGGGGTGACTCCTCTGGTTGTATAGAAGTCTATGCTTCATGTGTTAAAGCTGCATTCTCTCTCCTGACCACCAGGGGCCGACTCCTCTGGTTGTATAGAAGTATATGTGTTAAAGCTGCATTCTCTCTACTGACCACCAGGGGGCGACTCCTCTGGTTGTATAGAAGTCTATGCTTCATGTGTTAAAGCTGCATTCTCTCTCCTGACCACCAGGGGGTGATTCCTCTGGTTGTATAGAAGTATATGCTTCATGTGTTAAAGCGGCATTCTCTCTCCTGACCACCAGGGGGAGACTCCTCTGGTTGTATAGAAGTATATGCTTCATGTGTTAAAGCTGCATTCTCTCTCCTGACCACCAGGGGGCGACTCCTCTGGTTGTATAGAAGTCTATGCTTCATGTGTTAAAGCGGCATTCTCTCTCCTGACCACCAGGGGGTGACTCCTCTGGTTGTATAGAAGTATATGCTTCATGTGTTAAAGCTGCATTCTCTCTCCTGACCACCAGGGGGCGACTCCTCTGGTTGTATAGAAGTATATGCTTCATGTGTTAAAGCTGCATTCTCATTATTTTCTTATTTATGTATTTTTTAGGTTATTTAAAGTTGCTCTGACAGATTTTCATCAAACTTATTTTGTATAAAATAAATAAACAAACGTTTGAGAGTTTTAACTGACGATGTGTAGCATGAAGCCGTCAGCAGGAGGAACTTCTCGGCCAAACATTATTATAGTATTATTACACACGTTTCATTCTCTGGGGTTTTTTAACTAAATAAATAAATCTGCTGCAGACGTTAAAGACTCACTGAGCTCTGAAGATCCTCTCAAACTCCGGCGGGCCGGCGGTGGCGGGCGGAGACACCGAATACTTCCTCCTGGCGTAGATCACCTGCATGGAGAAATATGCTGCACACACACACACACAGACACACAATGAGACACACACACACATATGTAAATCATATTTGATGTTTTTCTGTATGACATGTTGCTGATTAACTACAACAGAAACAAATCAGCTGTCTGTAAAGATCAAAGTCCACCTGCTGTTTGTAGTGAATGTAAAGCTGATTCATAAAAAAACTCATAATCGCTCAATAAACAATGAAAGCAGAGAAAAGATGGAGGCAGACGAGGTAAAGAAGTGTCAATCAAGAGGAATACAAATAAAACTAATGACCCCTCGGGGATTAATAAAGTATATATTCATTCATTCAAGTGGGCATCATACGGACAACCGGGCTCATATTTCCCAGCATGCCTCTCACCTTGCTGCAGGACGGCCAGCACGGTCACAGCGGCGAGAACGACCACGACCTCCTCCTCCATCTCTGCAGAGAGTCTGACCGGCAACAGAGAGACAGGTAGAGAGAGCACCTGAGAGGGGGCGGGGCTAAGGCTGCCTGTCCCTTTAAACAGGGAACAGGTAACAGGTTAACCTGCTGTCCCTTTAAACAGGTAACAGGTTAACCTGCTGTCCCTTTAAACAGGTAACAGGTAAACCTGCTGTCCCTTTAAACAGGTAACAGGTTAACCTGCTGTCCCTTTAAACAGGTAACAGGTTAACCTGCTGTCCCTTTAAACAGGGAACAGGTAACAGGTTAACCTGCTGTCCCTTTAAACAGGTAACAGGTAAACCTGCTGTCCCTTTAAACAGGGAACAGGTAACAGGTTAACCTGCTGTCCCTTTAAACAGGGAACAGGTAACAGGTTAACCTGCTGTCCCTTTAAACAGGTAACAGGTAAACCTGCTGTCCCTTTAAACAGGGAACAGGTTAACCTGCTGTCCCTTTAAACAGGTAACCAGGTTAACTTGCTGACACTTTAAACAGTTAACCAGGTTAATAAGATACCTACTGTCCCTTTAAACAGGTAACAGGTAACCAGGTTAACCTGCTGTCCCTTTAAACAGGTAACAGGTAAACCTGCTGTCCCTTTAAACAGGTAACCAGGTTAACTTGCTGACACTTTAAACAGTTAACCAGGTTAATAAGATACCTGCTGTCCCTTTAAACAGGTAACAGGTAACCAGGTTAACCTGCTGTCCCTTTAAACAGGTAACCAGGTTAATAAGATACCTGCTGTCACTTTAAACAGGTAACAGGTAACCAGGTTAACCTGCTGTCACTTTAAACAGGTAACAGGTAACCAGGTTGACCTGCTGTCACTTTAAACTGGTAACAGGTTAACCTGCTGTCCCTTTAAACAGGTAACAGGTAACCAGGTTAACCTGCTGTCACTTTAAACTGGTAACAGGTTAACCTGCTGTCACTTTAAACAGGTAACAGGTAACCAGGTTAACCTGCTGTCACTTTAAACAGGTAACAGGTAACCAGGTTGACCTGCTGTCACTTTAAACTGGTAACAGGTTAACCTGCTGTCCCTTTAAACAGGTAACAGGTAACCAGGTTAACCTGCTGTCACTTTAAACTGGTAACAGGTTAACCTGCTGTCACTTTAAACAGGTAACAGGTAACCAGGTTGACCTGCTGTCACTTTAAACTGGTAACAGGTTAACCTGCTGTCCCTTTAAACAGGTAACAGGTAACCAGGTTAACCTGCTGTCACTTTAAACTGGTAACAGGTTAACCTGCTGTCCCTTTAAACAGGTAACAGGTTAACCTGCTGTCCCTTTAAACAGGGAACAGGTTAACCTGCTGTCCCTTTAAACAGGTAACAGGTAAACCTGCTGTCCCTTTAAACAGGTAACAGGTTAACCTGCTGTCCCTTTAAACAGGTAACAGGTTAACCTGCTGTCCCTTTAAACAGGTAACAGGTTAACCTGCTGTCCCTTTAAACAGGTAACAGGTTAACCTGCTGTCCCTTTAAACAGGTAACAGGTAACCAGGTTAACCTGCTGTCCCTTTAAACAGGTAACAGGTTAACCTGCTGTCACTTTAAACAGGTAACAGGTAACCAGGTTAACCTGCTGTCCCTTTAAACAGGTAACAGGTAACCAGGTTAACCTGCTGTCCCTTTAAACAGGTAACAGGTTAACCTGCTGTCCCTTTAAACAGGGAACAGGTTAACCTGCTGTCCCTTTAAACAGGTAACAGGTAAACCTGCTGTCCCTTTAAACAGGTAACAGGTAAACCTGCTGTCCCTTTAAACAGGTAACAGGTTAACCTGCTGTCCCTTTAAACAGGTAACAGGTTAACCTGCTGTCCCTTTAAACAGGTAACAGGTTAACCTGCTGTCCCTTTAAACAGGTAACAGGTAACAGGTTAACCTGCTGTCCCTTTAAACAGGTAACAGGTAAACCTGCTGTCCCTTTAAACAGGTAACAGGTAAACCTGCTGTCCCTTTAAACAGGTAACCCTGCTGTCCCTTTAAACAGGTAACAGGTTAACCTGCTGTCCCTTTAAACAGGTAACAGGTAAACCTGCTGACAGTTTAAACAGGTAACAGGTTAACCTGCTGTCCCTTTAAACAGGTAACAGGTTAACCTGCTGTCCCTTTAAACAGGTAACAGGTTAACCTGCTGTCCCTTTAAACAGGTAACAGGTTAACCTGCTGTCACTTTAAACAGGTAACAGGTTAACCTGCTGTCCCTTTAAACAGGTAACAGGTTAATGAGTGACCGGCTGGTAGTTTAAACAGTTAACTAATGATTATGCAACTTGGTTCTGATGTGTAACCTACAGAAGACAATTCAACATAAGTTAACCAAGTACATTAACTAAAGTACTGTACTCTAGTACAACTTTGACATACTAGTACTTTACTCGAGTATTTCCATGGGCCATTCTGCATTATGAGTACTTTTACTTTTGATACATTTGCTGATAATACTTCAGTACTTTGACTTGACTTTAGGACGTTTACTTACGACCTGAACTCAATAAATGACAGAATAATAATAATAATAATAATTCCCCTGAACCAAGAAAGAGACGGACAACAAACGTGTTTCTAAAGAACTATATTTACATAATACTCTTGTTTTACAGAGAACCATATCAAAAGTATAAAATACTTACAAAAACGCTGCAATATATAAAAATAACATCTATCTTCTCCAGATCATTAGGAAAGGCATACATACAAAAAATATATTTATAGACATTTACACAGTTGAACCCAGAAAACCCCGGGAGGCCGAGCGACGCCGGAGGCGGAAGATTTCGGCGGGAGATCGATCGGTCGGAACCGACGACGACGTCACAAATAAAATACACAACGCGATCTCTTTGAAGAATCCAAAAACAGTACAGTAGATAGAACGACCGGGTCACAGTTCCACCTTAAACAGGTGGGCCCGGTCACAGATCCGCCTTAAAAGAAGAAAAGGTTTAAAAGATCCGACGGCGGGAATCGAGGAATCCAACGACCGCCGCGGGCGTCGAGCCGACCGCGGTCGACGTTAAAGTCCTCGACCGCCGTCGGACGCTTTAAAGTCTCGTTTATCCGCCTCGTGTCAGGAAACACACGGGCGCCATTTTGAAAATTTGGGAAACGCTGAAAAAAAAAAGAAGAAAATTAAATCAATTTTCAAGCAGAAGCATTTTTTTTCTTCATTGATCCACTCTGGGCATACGTTTCATATTTGGTAAATAAACAAATTGATTTCTTTTCTTTCTTTCAGCACCACAAGAAGAACAGCATGTTGAACACATGAACCATCGCTCGGTCTACGCGACGCAGAGCCACAAAAAACAACTTGAAATGTGGAGGAAACACCTGGAGGCGTCAGACGAGCCCAGGTGCGTTGGAGTTTAATGCTTCATTCGTTTCTTCAGTCACACAGTTTCATAAAGTCAGTCTCTGGTCGCCAGCAGCTCTTCTCTTTTAGATTTGACGGGTCACAAACTAAAGTGGAAAGCCAGAACGCTTCACTCATCTGAAGGCAGGAGAGTCCGCTGAAGAGGAAGTGGAGCGCCGACACATTTACATGTCAAACAAACAGAAAGCGTCTCGTCGTGTCTGAGCTTCTTTTTGACGGTTTTAGTCACACGCTCTTAAACTTCAGTTCATAAAAAAAAAAAAAGGAACAAATTCATGTTTTTGCATGTTTTACTGCGACTTCTTTATTTCCGGGCGCACACGAAGAAATGTCTCCGTTTGATTTGTCGAAGAAATATAAAGAAATTCAGCCGATCCATAAATAATAAACTCATGAAACGCTTTGCCTAAACAAAACCGGCTGTCGATATTTAAATAACCGCGTCTGTTTACACATATTTCCCTACAGTATGAAAATTAACTTCTGCTCAGATGTGCTCAGTTATCACGTCTGGTTTTAATCCCATCACAGTAGCATCTTGTGGTAAATTAATACCTCGGTAAAATAAAACTAAAGGCAAACAGCCGATGGATTTCTGATGTGACGATTACATTTGAACACATCACGACGGCGTTGTAATTGATCTTCACCCAATACTCGTTTACTGAAAAGAGCCTGAACGCATCGTAACGCGATCTCCGTTAGCATTAGCGGTTAGCTCCTTTATTTAGCCGAGTAGCTAACGGCTAACAGTAGCTAGCTCTAGTGACGCTAAAGGAAAGTTTTCCGAAGCGAGGCGGTCGCAGTAAGAAGTATTTGTGTAGTTGACGGTAGTAAAACACGCAAAAACACCGGATGGTCCCTTTAAAAGTACTCTAATATACTTTAATATGCGTTTTAATGTTTTTTTAAAGTGATTTCACTTCATCTCCGCTGAAAAACAAAAACGTTTCCAAGGATTTCTAAAGCCTGTAGAGGCGCTGCCGGCCTGTAGGGGGCGCTGCGGGCCTGTAGGGGGCGCTGCCGGCCTGTAGGGGGCGCTGCGGGCCTGTAGGGGGCGCTGCGGGCCTGTAGGGGGCGCTGCCGGCCTGTAGGGGGCGCTGCGGGCCTGTAGGGGGCGCTGCGGGCCTGTAGGGGGCGCTGCCGGCCTGTAGGGGGCGCTGCCGGCCTGTAGGGGGCGCTGCGGGCCTGTAGGGGGCGCTGCGGGCCTGTAGGGGGCGCTGCGGGCCTGTAGGGGGCGCTGCGGGCCTGTAGGGGGCGCTGCGGGGTCCAGTATTTCGGCGCTGAGCCGTAGCTTCAGTAGTCTCAACACGACGTCCGTCTACAGATTCACACGCGAGGCGGAAACGGAAATTCACAAATTTAAAGTCTTACTTTTGAAACTTCGAAACCAAAGAAACCGTTTTCATAACCGAGAGTTCTGTTTATAATTTTTCTAATCTGGGGTCAATTTTTGGTTGTTTTTTTAATACATTTTTTTCTGGATTTTCTTTTTTTAAGCCACCAGAATAAAACTTTCCAACAGTTTCTTCCAATGAAAATACCAAAAAATATATAGTAATTTATATCACGATATAGAATTACATATATAAAGTTCAAAGAGACGACCTCTGACCCCCGAGCGTGACCTCGACAGACCAACTTCCTGTTCAGCGGATCGACTTTTAGATTCACCAGAAGACCCCGCAGAGTCAGAAAGGTCTCCAGCGGTTCCGTTCGACCTCGTGTGCAAGTCTGCAAAGAGCAATTCATCGTGAAATTGTCATATTTTTTTATGAAGCCTGGTGCCGCTGAAACACAGCAGGGCTTCAGGTCTGACTGAACTGTCCTTTAACCAACACATATATATATAGATATATATCTATATCTATATATACATATACATATGTGTGTATGTGTGTGATCAAATTCAGGACAAGCAAAACCAACAGCGACAGCCTTCATTACTTCACCTGCCAGTCAGGTGTGTTTATACATTTTTTTATTCTCAGCCGGGCGACTAACGCCAACGCTCCGACCTCCCGTCTGGATCTTTTATTTCAAAAACATCGTTGAAATCTTTTCCCCCAGAGCGTCCTCGGGGCCTCGGGCTTCGGTCTCAGCAGGTCCAGGTGCAGACAGGTGCATTGTGGGACTTAGTGGTGGCCGGCCAGCAGCTCGTCCAGGTCGGCCATCCACTCCTGGGTGCTCTGGCCCTTCAGCAGCGAGTCCACCAGCTCGCTCTCGCCGGCGAAGCTCCCCGACGCCACGTTGTAGCCGAAGGACACCTGCTGAGTCTGCTGCTGGCCGGCGGTCCGGCTCACCTGGTAGCCCTGGTTGCACTGCAGCGCCTGCCGGCCGCCGGGCCCGAACGCCGCCAGGTCGGGCAGCGCGGCCTGGTTCTGATTGGCCTGCTGCTGAGTCTGCTGCTGGGCGGCCATCGGCGGGCCGAGGCTCTGCGGGTTGGGCGGCGCCCGCTGCTGGGCGGCCGCCATGTTGGTCTGCATCATCTGCTGCTGCGCGGCGGCGTTCAGGACTCCCATCGGACGCCCGCCGCCGGGGTTGTTGCCGGTGCCGAATGGCGCGGCGCCAGGCGCCATCTTGGGAAGCCGAGCCTGCTGCTGCTGCTGCATGTGGAAGGCGTTGGGCAGCGCGTTGCTGAAGGCGTTGGGCGGCAGGCCGGCGTTGCTGGACGGCGGCTGGTTGGCCAGTTGCTGCTGCCAGGCGGCGGCGCTCTGGGCGCCCTGCATGCCGCCGCCGCCGCCGCCGGGCATGCTGGGAGCCATGCTGTTCTGCATGGAGACCGGCATGCGGGCGGCGGCGGCGGCCAGCTGCTGCTGCTGCTTCAACATGGCGGCGTTGGGCTGCGACTTCAGGTGCTGCTGGGCCAGAAGGTTCTGCCGGTAGGCGGCGCTCATGGCGCCCAGAGGCTGGCGCTGCAGGCCGGGCTGCTGGGGCGGGTGAGACGGGTGAGACGGGTGGTTGGGGTGAGACGGGTGGAGGTTCATGTTGTTGTAGAGCACCTGCTGCACGTCCACGCCGGCCACGCCCCCTCCGCAGGACGACAGGCCGAGGTCGCCCTGGCTCCCCGTCGGGGGCGGAGCTACGCCGCCCGTCATACCCATCATGCCTTGGTTCTGGGGGAACATGCGCTGGGAGCCGGGGGCGGGGCCTCCCATGGAGCCGACGCCGCCCATTGGCTGAGAGGAAGCTGTGGAGGAGGAAGAGAAACGAAATAATTAACTCATTATTTTCCATTCGTGATGAATCTGCCAAATTTGTTTCGTCTATAAAATAATTGTGCTATAAGGTTAATCCTCCAGTCATCATGAATTATTATGCATTACATTATTATTTATCGTTAGAAGTTCAATGTTGCATTTCCTTTGAGCTCAGACTGAAACAAAGTGATGAACAGTTCAGCTGTTTTTATTTAACTTTCTAATCAGCGGCGAGTTTCATTTACACAGAGACAGGATTCTCCTTCTGAGAAACACCACAAGTCTCTTATTGATTCTTTAATATTAATTATAAACAGCTGAAGAGCTAAAAAAAAAAAAAAAAAAAAGTACAATTTTGGGGAGATTTATTATATATTTTCTGCGCTAAAGTAAATTAAATTAATTAAAATAAGTTATAATGAAGGGGCGTTTACCAGCCAGAAGCTGTGAAAAACGTTATCGTCAGACTTTGAACACAACCAGAGAAACTTTGACTGAACTTCAGGAAGTTAACACAGAGAGGAGGAGGAGAGAGGAAAGGGAGAGGAGAAGAGCAACAACACACACACACACACACACACACACACACACCTGTAAACTGGTTGCCTGGCGGCTGAGGGAAAGGGCTCTGATTGGCCGGCTGCCCCGGCTGGTCCTGGTACTGGGGGGGCGGTCGGGTCAGGTGTCTCTGCAGCTGCTGGTCCTGCTGCCGCTGCTTCTCCTGAGGAGGAAGAGAGTGTTCATTACATCGTTTACTACAGCAGAACCCTGAAGAACCTTAGAGAACCTCAACCGTCTCCCACCAACAAACAGCTCCCTCTAGTGTTGGAAGCGAGTGTCTACAGGGTTCTCCTTCCCGTTGTGGATACCTGGATGAACGAGCTCAGAGGATTCATCCTGCAGGTAACCTGACTTTAAACTTCTTCATGTGATAAATAAAGTTACAAAGAAAAAACATCGGGCTAAATATGATAAATAATGATGTCATCTGTTAATGTGAACGGTTTATAGGTGAACACATTTTCTAACACAATATTTAATTTGTATAACTTAATAGGAATCTGATGTAGTAGTGATGCATATGTATTTCTTTTTATTAAATCATTTACCTTGTTTTTTGATTATTATTGAAGTTCGAATTTAATTTGGATGACTACTTCCTGTCGCAGAACCCCGTCTACTTCCTGTCGCAGAACCCCGACTACTTCCTGTCGCAGAACCCCGTCTACTTCCTGTCGCAGAACCCCGTCTACTTCCTGTCGCAGAACCCCGTCTACTTCCTGTCGCAGAACCCCGACTACTTCCTGTCGCAGAACCCCGTCTACTTCCTGTCGCAGAACCCCGTCTACTTCCTGTCGCAGAACCCCGACTACTTCCTGTCGCAGAACCCCGTCTACTTCCTGTCGCAGAACCCCGTCTACTTCCTGTCGCAGAACCCCGTCTACTTCCTGTCGCAGAACCCCGTCTACTTCCTGTCGCAGAACCCCGTCTACTTCCTGTCGCAGAACCCCGTCTACTTCCTGTCGCAGAACCCCGTCTACTTCCTGTCGCATGCTCACCTGCTCCGCCATCAGCTGCTGTCTCTGCATGTACTGCTGCTTCTGCTGCTCCAGGATCTGTTGTTGGTGCTGCTGTTGGTGTTGCTGTTGTTGTTGTTGTTTCAGCGCCGCGGCGACCGCCGCCTGGCTGCTCAGGTACGCCGCGTTGCCGTGGTTAGCCGCCATGGCGTTGGCCCCCGGCTGGGCCGTCATGGCGTTGCTTCCGGGCGCCGGCGCCATGACGCTGGCGGGGCCCGGGCCGTGTGGAGGAGCCGGGTAGTTCTGGTCCTGGTAGAGAAACACATTATTAATAGTTATTATTTATTTATCTTTATTCCCCCCAAAAATAAAGTCCATCTATTTCATTACTCAAATATTTACATTTTATTCGTTTTGTATCTTTACTCTGCTGCAGAATAAACTTTATTCTTGTTATTAATCATTCAGTCACATAAATTCTCAATATTAAAGAAAAACACTATCACAGTTTACAAAATTACATTTCTTAACATTTGAAGGTATAACCCACCAATATTTATGTCTTTATTGATAAAATACTTTAATGATTACTTGATATAAATTACTGATTAGCTGGTAATTTAGTCAGAAAGGAATTCAACTTAACATTGGATTTATTTCAATGTATGAAGTTCATGTTAAAAAAAGCTCTAAAGTCTGCAGCTTTACAGCCAATAAGAAACCCTTTCACAATAAAATACAACATGCTGATGATTTAGTTAAACATTTAAAAGTAAAATAAAAACTAAACTTCTGAAAGAAATACTTAAATATGATTTACTATATAAAAATGACTTCAAAGTAAAATAACTAAAGTATTATCAGCAAAATGTACTCAAAGTATCAAAAGTACAAGTATGTGTTGCGTGTATTGGTCATGTGTATTTTTACTGAAGCATCAACACACAAGCAGCATTTTAAACCAATTTATTAACTGTTGAATACTTATTTATCTATTATACTTTATAAGCCATGGGGCAGTTTGTGAAGTTCACCAAGAGATCAATAAAGTTATTTTTATCCATGACATCAGAATTAATTAGTTTATTATATTTTAAACTACAGCCATTTAATAATTAGAGCGCAGTAAAAACTACAACATCTCTCTCTGAACTGTAGGAGTAGTAGAAATATACAGGAGCACAGCATGGATACACTCCAGTAGAGGTACTTGTACGGCACAATAGTTTGTACAAGTATCGCGAGTAGAAGTTTTTAAGTTAACTTCAGCAGGGACAGAGCGTCCCGACTGGAGAAAATACAACCAGCAGCAGCAGCTATATTTAAATACAGAGAATATGAAAGGCTGCTTTGTCACGGACCCCTGTGAGCCTTAGCAACCAGCTGCCCCCCCCCCCCCCCCCCACACACACACACACACACACTAGAGCGTGGGGCCCAGACCGGTCTGAAGCAGCTGAACAAAAGGCCTCCCTGCTGCAGACCGACTTCACCTCCACTCAACAAACTGCTCTGCGTCTTCTCTGCACCTGTTGGGACTGAAACCAGTACGACTGGCCGCCGGCCAGTACGACGCGACGTCACGATGCTGGTCAGTTTACAGCGACTGCACAGCTGCAGCCACGTTTATTTAAAATCAACAGCCACCGAGGGGGAATATGATGACTGAAGAGCGCTGTGACTCCAGTCCACCAGGGGGCGATAACGCAACATGTACGCTGGTTGGTCAACTGAAGTCTACACTCCATGTGTTAAAGCTGCATTCTCTCTACTGACCACCAGGGGGTGACTCCGCTGGTTGTATAGAAGTCTATGCTTCATGTGTTAAAGCTGCATTCTCTCTCCTGACCACCAGGAGGAGACTCCTCTGGTTGTATAGAAGTCTATGCTTCATGTGTTAAAGCTGCATTCTCTCTACTGACCACCAGGGGGCGACTCATCTGGTTGTATAGAAGTCTATGCTTCATGTGTTAAAGCTGCATTCTCTCTCCTGACCACCAGGGGGTGACTCCTCTGGTTGTATAGAAGTCTATGCTTCATGTGTTAAAGCTGCATTCTCTCTCCTGACCACCAGGGGGCGACTCCTCTGGTTGTATAGAAGTCTATGCTTCATGTGTTAAAGCTGCATTCTCTCTCCTGACCACCAGGGGGCGACTCCTCTGGTTGTATAGAAGTCTATATAAATGACTCTACTTCTCTTGATGTATTCCCTCAGTAAACATTGTAAACATGAGTTTATGTCTCAATCTCTAGTTTCAAGTCTTCAATACAGCATGATGTTCATTTAGTAAATTATTTTTTGTCATGTGACCTGGTGGAGCTCCTCTATAACATGAAGTCATGTGACCTGGTGGAGCTCCTCTATAACATGAAGTCATGTGACCTGGTGGAGCTCCTCTATAACATGAAGTCATGTGACCTGGTGGAGCTCCTCTATAACATGAAGTCATGTGACCTGGTGGAGCTCCTCTAGAACATGAAGTCATGTGACCTGGTGGAGCTCCTCTATAACATGAAGTCATGTGACCTGGTGGAGCTCCTCTATAACATGAAGTCATGTGACCTGGTGGAGCTCCTCTATAACATGAAGTCATGTGACCTGGTGGAGCTCCTCTATAACATGAAGTCATGTGACCTGGTGGAGCTCCTCTATAACATGAAGTCATGTGACCTGGTGGAGCTCCTCTATAACATGAAGTCATGTGACCTGGTGGAGCTCCTCTATAACATGAAGTCATGTGACCTGGTGGAGCTCCTCTATAACATGAAGTCATGTGACCTGGTGGAGCTCCTCTATAACATGAAGTCATGTGACCTGGTGGAGCTCCTCTATAACATGAAGTCATGTGACCTGGTGGAGCTCCTCTATAACATGAGGTCATGTGACCTGGTGGAGCTCCTCTATAACATGAGGTCATGTGACCTGGTGGAGTTCCTCTATAACATGAAGTCATGTGACCTGGTGGAGTTCCTCTATAACATGAAGTCATGTGACCTGGTGGAGTTCCTCTATAACATGAAGTCATGTGACCTGGTGGAGCTCCTCTATAACATGAAGTCATGTGACCTGGTGGAGCTCCTCTATAACATGAAGTCATGTGACCTGGTGGAGCTCCTCTATAACATGAGGTCATGTGACCTGGTGGAGTTCCTCTATAACATGAAGTCATGTGACCTGGTGGAGCTCCTCTATAACATGAGGTCATGTGACCTGGTGGAGCTCCTCTATAACATGAAGTCATGTGACCTGGTGGAGCTCCTCTATAACATGAAGTCATGTGACCTGGTGGAGCTCCTCTAGAACATGAAGTCATGTGACCTGGTGGAGCTCCTCTAGAACATGAAGTCATGTGACCTGGTGGAGCTCCTCTATAACATGAAGTCATGTGACCTGGTGGAGCTCCTCTATAACATGAAGTCATGTGACCTGGTGGAGCTCCTCTATAACATGAAGTCATGTGACCTGGTGGAGTTCCTCTATAACATGAAGTCATGTGACCTGGTGGAGTTCCTCTAGAACATGAAGTCATGTGACCTGGTGGAGCTCCTCTATAACATGAAGTCATGTGACCTGGTGGAGCTCCTCTAGAACATGAAGTCATGTGACCTGGTGGAGTTCCTCTAGAACATGAAGTCATGTGACCTGGTGGAGTTCCTCTAGAACATGAAGTCATGTGACCTGGTGGAGCTCCTCTATAACATGAAGTCATGTGACCTGGTGGAGCTCCTCTATAACATGAAGTCATGTGACCTGGTGGAGTTCCTCTATAACATGAAGTCATGTGACCTGGTGGAGCTCCTCTATAACATGAAGTCATGTGACCTGGTGGAGCTCCTCTATAACATGAAGTCATGTGACCTGGTGGAGTTCCTCTATAACATGAAGTCATGTGACCTGGTGGAGTTCCTCTATAACATGAAGTCATGTGACCTGGTGGAGCTCCTCTATAACATGAAGTCATGTGACCTGGTGGAGCTCCTCTATAACATGAAGTCATGTGACCTGGTGGAGCTCCTCTATAACATGAAGTCATGTGACCTGGTGGAGTTCCTCTATAACATGAAGTCATGTGACCTGGTGGAGCTCCTCTATAACATGAAGTCATGTGACCTGGTGGAGTTCCTCTATAACATGAAGTCATGTGACCTGGTGGAGCTCCTCTATAACATGAAGTCATGTGACCTGGTGGAGCTCCTCTATAACATGAAGTCATGTGACCTGGTGGAGCTCCTCTATAACATGAAGTCATGTGACCTGGTGGAGCTCCTCTATAACATGAAGTCATGTGACCTGGTGGCGCTCCTCTATAACATGAAGTCATGTGACCTGGTGGAGCTCCTCTATAACATGAAGTCATGTGACCTGGTGGCGCTCCTCTATAACATGAAGTCATGTGACCTGGTGGAGCTCCTCTATAACATGAAGTCATGTGACCTGGTGGCGCTCCTCTATAACATGAAGTCATGTGACCTGGTGGCGCTCCTCTATAACATGAAGTCATGTGACCTGGTGGAGCTCCTCTATAACATGAAGTCATGTGACCTGGTGGAGCTCCTCTATAACATGAAGTCATGTGACCTGGTGGAGCTCCTCTATAACATGAAGTCATGTGACCTGGTGGCGCTCCTCTATAACATGAAGTCATGTGACCTGGTGGCGCTCCTCTATAACATGAAGTCATGTGACCTGGTGGAGCTCCTCTATAACATGAAGTCATGTGACCTGGTGGAGCTCCTCTATAACATGAAGTCATGTGACCTGGTGGAGCTCCTCTATAACATGAAGTCATGTGACCTGGTGGAGCTCCTCTATAACATGAAGTCATGTGACCTGGTGGAGCTCCTCTATAACATGAAGTCATGTGACCTGGTGGAGCTCCTCTATAACATGAAGTCATGTGACCTGGTGGAGCTCCTCTATAACATGAAGTCATGTGACCTGGTGGAGCTCCTCTATAACATGAAGTCATGTGACCTGGTGGAGCTCCTCTATAACATGAAGTCATGTGACCTGGTGGCGTTCCTCTACAGACTAACACATCAGTGGCTGCTGACCTTGTCGTCTTTACTAGCAGCTGCTGTGCAGTTAAATTCAGCGTTTTATACACTTCTCCTCCTGCCAACATGGAGGAAGCGGTTTGAGGCTTTAAGGACTTTCCTTTTCTCATCAATGCTCGTTTTGTTCTGCACAACTATTGTGACGTTCACAAAGAAACCGTAGAGGAACAAAAGCATAAATCCTCTGCAGAACGTCAGGACTTCAGACACCAGCAGAGCTACGAGACACATGTCTGTGTGTCTGTGTGTGTGTGTGTGTGTGTGTGTGTATGTATTTATTTGTGTGCGTGTTATACGTGTGTGTTTATTTGTATGTGTGTGTTTATGTGTGTGTTTATATGTGTGTGTTTATATGCGTGTGTGTACGTACATGTGTCTGTGCGCGCGTATCTGTGTGTGTGTGTATGTGCGCGTATCTGTGTGTGTGTGTGTGTGTGTGTGTGTGTGTGTGTGTGTGTGTGTGTGTGTGTGTGTGTGTGTGTGTGTGTGTGTGTGTGTGTGATGAAGCAACACCTGCAGTCTTTTAACTCGTCTGAAAAACAAACGCTCGCAGGACGACGTCGTCAATCTTGCGTCTCTCGCTCCAACGAGTTGCAGTTAAACGCTGAAGAAAGCCAGTTCTCCCAGTCTGACCAGCAGTCAACAACAGACTGGAGCCAGTAAAGAACCTCACACACTGACAGAGTGGTTGCCCCCCCACACACACACACAATCCACTGACTTTAAGGAAACGCTAAATGTCTTTCTTCTTTCTTTCGGGCCACAGAGACTTTGTAAAGCCGTCGCTGTCGGAGCTGAACAGCCAGCAGGACTCTGCTGCAGCAACAGAGCCTCATTGTTCACACTCCCATCATGCATCAGTCCACCACAGCTGCGTGGGAGTGTGGCACTGGGTTCAGTGGTTAGATATCATCCAAGTCCACTGTGGAGATCACGTTTGATATTAACCCTCTGAGCCCCAACGCACGCCGATCACCAAAACTACAGTTTATTCTAGTGAGAACCAGCATTATCCACAGATTTTTATATTTATATTTATTTTTTCCCACGGTCCTTGAACACATCATGTGTGATGAACGCTTCAGTCAGAGAACGCAGCGGAAACTGAGTTTAAAATTGTGGCATTATATTCTCAATGTCCCATTTAAAATAAACCGTTTACTTTAACCAGATTCTGTAAAAAAAAAAAAAAAAACATTAAATTCTGAGCTCCTCAGAAACTATGAAGTCCAGATGGAGTCACCTGAGACCAGTCATGTGACCACAAATCTGAATCTTCACCTGAACTGTTGCTGAACAGAGAGGAGAGTGAATATGGAAATAGTTTAATATGTATAGAACAAGAAGCCTCCATTTCTTTTCTAACATTGATAACACTTGGAAACATGTCGTCTATTTAGATTTAGATTCATTGTTTGCCAATTTTTGTAAAATAAAATCAAAATGCCCCCGAAACGGCTTTGTGTTCACAGGGATCTGGTTCTATGGAGTAAGAATTTAGTAAAAAAAACTGTGGGAGAAACAGTCTGCAGAACGTATTCAGATTTGGGGAATGAAGCGGTATGAAGGTCTTTGTGAGTGAGTGAGAGTGTGAGTGTGAGTGTGAGTGTGAGTGTGAGTGTGTGTGTGTGTGTGTGTGTGTGAGGCAGTCCAGGAATGTGCTGCCGGCCGGGTTATGAAAGCAGGACAGAAACACTCTGATTAATCTGCAGCGTCTGAAGGTCAAATCCAAAACTCTCGACCTTCAAAGTCTCATTCGGACTCTCGTCGTCTCGTCATTTGACCAGAAAAAGAGAGAAATGTTTAATATGTCATGAACTTTTCTCATTGTGCTTGACTTCATGATTATCATCACGATTATTTAACCAACGCTGGCACTTTAAATTCACAGAAAACGGCGTTCTCTTCCACGCTTTAAATAATAATAAATAAAACTATTAGCAAAGACATAGTAAAAAAGGCACAGCGTCACTAATGTAAAATAATGTCAAGTGAACCGTGAGTTCATCATATTTTACCAAAGATAAACTCCAGTTTAAATACAATAAATAATTAAACAACGTAATAAATTCAATAACTTTGGAGTCTGGTACTAAATCTACCGCTGATGACCTAAACATTTAATCTTTAGGTTATATTTGTTAAATCAAAATAAAGTTTGCTGGAGCTGAAGATCAACAGGAAGCTGACCGCTTTAAAAAAATATATTTTGATAATCGATTAATTGTTATTTTTCATGCAGAAAATGTTGTTTTCAGCCTCTCAAATATTGGAATTTCCTGCTTTTCTCCGTCTTACGTCACATTAAACAGATTATCTTTCCGTTTTGAACAAAAACAAGACATTTTAAAAAGACATCACCTTGAATTTTGAGAAACTGAAAGACATTTTTTACGATTTTCTGACACCAGTTCCACCCTGGGTTCCCCTTAGTAGAACCCTAGGGTTCTACAGCTCATATGACCACAATATGAATACCAGACCCTATTGTGCTTGATCTCTAACAAATCTGCAACTTCTTGCCTTTAAAAAAACATTATGTTTAAACTTATTTTCAGCATCAATATGATCAAAAGTCAAGAGTCTGAGCAAGATTCCCCAAAAACGGATCATCGATTGCTCCCCGAGTTGTTTTTAAATTGTATTGTTTGGTGCCTTCAGAGTAATACTGCACATCTTTAGAAAGATTACGACCTAAAGCATCTAAATCCGCAATAATAATCACAATAAACACAAGCATTGTTAGGAAGCATAACATGTCTTTGACTGAAATCCAGTAAGCGGTGCTTATGAACGTTATAGTCGCTTAGGCACGTTATGGAGCTTACGGAAGTATTTAAACTTAACCATCTTTTAAGTAAAACCTCTCTTCTCACGAGGGTTACGGTACTTTAGCAATTAACATGAATTAAATCAGAACTGTGGATGAGGAGATAGTACAGTTTAAAAAAAAACAAGAAAAAAGGGCCGTCGTGTTTAAAAAGGTTAAACGATTAAATCTATGAAATGGTCTGCGTTCGCCGCTGAACCCGAGCGTCTCTTACCTGCGAGTGCGGTATGTGCTGGCGGAAGTTCATGCTGTTCTTCTGCTTGATCTGCTGCTGCTGCCGGAGCAGCGTCAGCAGCGCCGCCTTGTTCTGGCTCTGGGTGTTGGGGAGCCGCGGGGGCCCGGGCCCCGCCTCAAAGTGCGACAGAGGTTTGGTGTTGTTGTAGTTCAGCATGGCGGCCGTGGCCTGGGCCCCCGGTGCGGGCGGATGGCCGAGAGGCGGCCCCGACGCCGGGTGACCCATCATGCCGGGGTGCCCGGCGGGTATGTAGCCGCCGGGCCCCGCCTTGGGGGGGCCTTTGTTGGGCGGACCGGGCATCAGCAGCTGCTTCTGGGCGTTGAAGTCCTGCGGGTACAGGGAGGGGCTCGTGGGCTTGTCCATGCCGAACGCGGCCCCTAGCGGGCTCTGGGAGGCGTTGGCCATCTGGGGCCAAGGCGGCGGGTGGGCGTGGGGCCCCTGGCTGTGGAACTTGGCGCCCGGCTGCTGGGGCTGCTTGTGCTGCATCTGGCCGTGGAGGTGCTGCTGGGCTCTCTGCTGCTGGGCGGCCAGCTGCTGGAGCTGCTGGGCCGGGGACAGGTCTTTGGGAACCGGGGGCCCCGGAGGGTGAAGCTGCCTCGGAGGAGGAGGAGGAGCCGGCTGCTGGGACGGCGGCAGAGCCGGGGACGAGGCGGAGGAGGAGGAGGCGACGGGGGAGCTGGTGGGCCGAGGCGGCGGCGGCCCGGACGAGGAGGACCTGACGTGCGGGGACCCGGTGCGAGAGTCCTGCTCGAAGGCCACGGAGGACGGGGAGAACTCCGTCTTCACGTTGACCAGATCTGGAGGAAGCAGACCCTGGGACGACCCGGGGCCTCCACCACCACCGGCTCCTCCTCCTCCCGTCCCAGCGCCACCGGGAGCCGGCGCCAGAGAGTCCTTGCGGTCCTCCTCGAAGCCGTCGTTCAGGATGTCCTGGATGTCCTCGTAGGCCACGGAGCAGTTCAGCTCCTCCATGAGCTCGGTCCACTCCTGCTCGTTGAGGTTGAGGTCGGGGAACAGGCTGTTGTTGCCGCCTCCTCCTCCTGCCGGCGGCGGCATGATGGGCAGGATGTCGTCGGGCTCCTGCTTCATCTCCTTGCGGCGGAAGTCCGAACTCAGCTCCCTGCCGACGCCGTCCGCCGGCTCTCCGGAGGGCCCGTGGGTCCCGTTGGAGTTCAGGGAGTCGCTGATGCCGACCTTAGAGTCCAGCGGGGAGCCGTTGGCCCGGCCGTTGTCCAGGCAGGCCTTCTTGTTGGGGGGGAAGCCGTCGCCGAACCCGTTCACCTGGTCTCGGCCCAGCGGAGAACCGGCGCTCTCCAACTTCCTCTTCACCGTCTCCTGCAGCTGGAGTCACAAACACAAACAAGAATGAGTAACGGTTTATCTTCCACTGTGGCATGAAGAGGTTCAACCCTTATCTTCCACTGTGGCATGAAGAGGTTCAACCCTTATCTTCCACTGTGGCATGAAGAGGTTCAACCCTTATCTTCCACTGTGGCATGAAGAGGTTCAACCCTTATCTTCCACTGTGGCATGAAGAGGTTCAACCCACCGAAGCGTCTTTGAGCAACTCACTGAATCCCTGACCAACTGGTCCAAATGTTTTAATTTATCAAAACATGATTTAAACTCAGAGATGAAGCTGAAATTTGAACTTCTCCTCGACACATTTTGATGCAAACGTTTCTTCTGCTAAATCACCATTTTCTTTGCCAACTCCTTTTTTTTTCTGTATGTGAATCTTTATTGTTTAACAATATGTCTTTCTTATTGCATTGTTTATTTTACTCTTAATTGTTAATTAGTTTGCCGATTGTTTATCAGGATTCAAAACTCCAAAAGATATTCAGTTTATAATTAAACAGAAACAGTAAACTCCTCACAAGGCCTCAGACGGCCTTTTGTAATGTATTTATGTATTTCATTGCATCGTAACGTTGCACTCTGGTGTTTGCTGTTGCATTTTACTGATAATATTCAGCCACTAAAGTGTAATAATATGAGGAATATTAGCTCTCCGGCACATTTACAATGAGGTGGAAAGCGATTTCTAAACTATTTGGCAATGATTCCAGCTAAACTTCACAGTATCTTGACCCCAAAACCTGCAGGCGCAATGTTTTGATTTGATCTTTCCGACGGTCTTTGAACACACCACGTGGGACGAACGGAACTAAACTACGCTTAAAATCATGATATTACAATATGAAAAACATTCATGTCTCATTTAAAATCGCCACAAATAAACAGTTTACTTTCAGCGGAGTCTGTGAAAAACATTAAAGTCTGAGCTCAGTGAAACTATGAAGTCATGATAGATCATCTGAGAACAACAGTCATGTGACCACAAGTCAAAGAAACTTGGACTGAACATCTGAACACAGAGAGGCTGTAAACATAAATAGTTCAGTACTCAGAACACGTAGAGCCTCAATTCTTTCTTCCAACTCCGTTAACACTTGAAAAGATTTTGGATATATAGATTCCAGTGTTTTCCCCAAAAAGAGTAAATTTAGACATCTGCATTCTGAAATGAAGTTCTTTGGGAGTTCTGGATAATAAAGCCAGCTGTGGGACCAATTCATTTCCATGACTTTAAACCAAATGTCCATTACAAACATTTAGTGAAATCTGGGTGTAAACAGTAAAAAGTGAGTAAATGTAGTATTTAAACTAACAATGAGAATACAAAGCATACAGTAAACCTTAAATGACTTATATGAATGAGACAATAGTTTGATTAAAAGAATAAACATTTATATAGATGCCTGTATGTATGCCTGCTTATATTTTGAGCGTCTTTCTTTTAAAAGCATATTCATTATTTCAAACTCAGCGTAAATGAACGACATGAACACATGAATATAACACATTTACATGACTTTTACTACACTTTGTTTTTTTGTTGTTTTTTTTCTTCAAGGACTTTTCCAGACCTGGAAATAACCATTTTAAAACTCCATGACTTGTCCAGGTTTTCCATGACCGTGTGAACCTTGCTTATGACAGACTTTCTATTCCCGTCTGCTGCAGGGAGAGTTTTTCAGCTGTGGGTGGCGCTGCAGCAGCCGTTGGGAGTTAAAAGGCTTCCGAGCTGCAGCCCATAATAGAAGCGGCTGCAGGCGGCTTTACATAACGCAGATAACAAAGAGCCTCCTCACAGCAGTCAGCAGATCAGATCTGTTCGCTCTGCAGGCGGCGCAACGACACCGGATCTGATGGCGGCATTCACAGCGGCCTCCGCGTCAGCTGACCCTCACACGCCGCCGCCGGCTGCGTTTACAGTCGCTGAATATTCCGGCGTTTGCCCTCAAAGAACTCCTGAGACGTCAACACGGCCGATGAAAAGGAACATCGACGTTTACGTGCAGCCGCTCACTCCCGGTTCACGTAACCGGCGGCTCGAGCTCCTCCCTTTCATTCCAACCACCTTCGTGAAAAAGGTCGGAATATATTGTGAATAATAGTGGAGTATTAGTGAGCGGGGGTAAGCGTGGTAATCAACTAGGTAACAGAAGAGACCTCACCCTTACTGCAATATGCAGCATTGTATTTTATATACGTCCCGACATTTATAGTCATCAGATTTTCGTCTTTCCAACAGCCCTTGAAAGCATCACGTGTGAACCGAAACTGAGCTTAAAATGGTGATATTTCATCCAAAACATTTTTATCCTAATTTAAACATTTTATTCTAATTTAAAATGCCGCCCAAAAAATCTATTATTTTCACCAGATTCTGTAAAAAAACAAACACATTAAATTCTGAGTTCTTCAGTGAAACTATGACGTCATGATGGATTCACCTGAGTCCAACAGTCATGTGACCACAACCAGAGAAACTGTGACTGAACTTCAGGAAGTAGAGAGAGAGAGAGAAGAGAGAGAGAGAGAGAGAGAGAGAGAGAGAGAGGAGGAGAGAGAGAGAGAGAGAGAGAGAGAGGAGAGAGAGAGAGAGAGAGAAGAGAGAGAGAGAGAGAGAGAAGAGAGGAGAGAGAGAGAGAGGAGAGAGAGAGAGAGAGAGAGGAGAGAGGAGAGAGAGAGAGGAGAGAGAGAGAGAGGAGACTGGAATACTGGTCCGACCCCTTGTCACCATGGTTACATAACTGTTTTTTAGGGGGACAAAAGACTTCTACTGAGGGGGAGGTAGGTCACAAAGCACTGAGCAGTGCATTCTGGGTATACTAGACTAACTAACTACTGATACTAACTAACGATACTGCTGCTAGACTCCTAACTACAGCTGCTCTCAGAACGTGCGTTGACCACAAAGAGATCCATCTTCAGAGTGCTGCGTTGTCCAGAATGACCCTGAAGCAGCCGGCTGCATATTTTACCCCGTCGCAGTGAAATAAACAAAAGGTTTCTAAATATCTTCGGCGTGACTCATGATCAAAGTTTCGTCTCTCGCTTCGCCCACACAGAATCCCAAATATCCCGCGTGTTTACGTCAGCTGATCAAACCTCGATTGCATTCTTTCAGAAGGAATATTTTGTTTCTGCCCAGATGGAATCCTGGTTGTATATTTATATCATCGGTATTTATTTCACTCTGACTGTTTTCCTTCTGTGTGCTGGTGAACACTAGAAACATGTAAACAAACATGAAACCTGACCATGATTTAAGATGCTTTTCTGGGGGTCCATAACTAAATATTTTCATTGTAATGTTTTATTTATTGTTTAATGTTGTGCAATCTTATATTCACCGTCACTATGTATTGTTGTTAGTGAAGTTAAAATATCTTGCCTCTGTTCACATCTTTGTCTTAAA
>JBAMJR010000861.1:0-60000 GCA_038501785.1 Myoxocephalus aenaeus
CTCTCTCCCTCCCCTTCCTGCAGCATTTGTCACCGCTGCTATTATTTCAGGTGTGCTAATGGCGTCGCAGACACTTTCAGAGTGAAACTCCTCTCTCTCTCTCTCTCTCTCTCTCTCTCTCTCTCTCTCTCTCTCTCTCTCTCCCCCCAACTACAAAATAAAAAGGGGTGAAGGAGGGCCGGAGGCAGTGATCATGGTGGAGGGTGAGGGTGTTTCTCACACCTCCAAAGGAGACTGGGAACTGATCGGCACCTTAGAGAGAGAGAGAGAGAGAGGGGGGGGGGGGGGGGGGGGGGGGGGGGGGGGGGGGGGGGAAGAAGAAGAAGAAGAAGAAGAAGATGAAGGATGACGACGATGAGGGAACAAGTGGGGAGAAAATGTATAAAAAGCTGAGTGTTGAAGCCGAGCCATAAAACCCAGGAGGAGGGAGGAGGAGGTAATAATAATTAATAATTATTACTTAATATAATTATTATTATAATAATTATAATTCAGCTAAGCACGACATCACTGCATCTGTTTTTATTATTATTTTGTCCTCATTTTAAATTGATTATATTAATATTCTATAAAACAACAACATAGTAATAGTTATAGTTATATTATTAGTTAAAGTTAAAGTTATAGTTGTAGTTATAGTAATAGTAATAGTTATATTATTAGTTAAAGTTATAGTTGTAGTTGTAGTTATAGTGGTAGTTATAGTTATAGTATTAGTTATAGTTGTAGTTGTAGTTATAGTTATATTAATAGTTATAGTTATATTAATAGTTATAGTTGTAGTTGTAGTTTATAGTTATAGTTATAGTTAAAGTTAAAGTTATAGTAATAGTTGTAGTTAAAATTATAGTAATAGTTATAGTTATATTAATAGTTATAGTTGTAGTTGTAGTTATAGTTATAGTTATAGTAATAGTTATATTTATAGTAATAGTTAAAGTTGTAGTTATAGTTAAAGTTATAGTAATAGTTAAAGTTATAGTTATAGTTAAAGTTAAAGTTATAGTAATAGTTATAGTAATAGTTTATAGTAATAGTTATAGTAATAGTTATAGTTAAAGTTATAGTAATAGTTATAGTTAAAGTTATAGTTATAGTTATAGTTATATTTATAGTATATGGTAAAAGTTATAGTTATAGTTATAGTTATAGTTATAGTTATAGTTAAAGTTATAGTTATAGTAATAGTTATAGTAATAGTTATAGTTATAGTAACAGTTAAAGTTAAAGTTATAGTAATAGTTATAGTTAAAGTTATAGTTATAGTTAAAGTTAAAGTTATAGTAACAGTTATAGTTATAGTTATAGTTATAGTTAAAGTTATAGTTATAGTTATAGTTATAGTTATAATTATAGTTATAGTAATAGCCCCCAAAATGTAAAATACATGGATTTCGTTGTTTTACTTGAACTAAAGTGTGATGAATAAATATGCAGGAGCTCTACTTTTTGTTCAGAAGGACTTTCATTTTGGCAAAACACAGATTTCAACAACCTCCCTTATGGCTGCTTGGTGTGTGTTCTGTGGTGTGTTGTGTTGTGTGTGTGTGTGTGTGTGTGTGTTGTGTTGTGTGTGGTGTGTTGTGTTGTGTGTTGTGTTGTGTTGTGTGTGGTGTGTTGTGTTCTGTGGTGTGTTGTGTTCTGTGGTGTGTGTGTGTGTTCTGTGGTGTGTTGTGTTCTGTGGTGTGTTGTGTTGTGTTGTGTGGTGTTGTATGTGGTGTGTTGTGTTGTGTGGTGTGTTGTGTTCTGTGGTGTGTGTGTGTTCTGTGGTGTGTTGTGTTCTGTGGTGTGTGTGTGTTCTGTGGTGTGGTGTGTTGTGTTGTGTTGTGTGTTGTGTTGTGTGTTGTGTTGTGTTGTGTGTTGTTTTGTGTGTTGTGTTGTGTGCGGTGTGTTGTGTTGTGTGTTGTGTTGTGTGGTGTGTTGTGTTGTGTGGTGTGTTGTGTTGTGTGGTGTGTTGTGTTGTGTTGTGTTCGGATGTTCCTTTAATTAAAATGATTTCTCTGTTTTCCTCCTGGTTTCACTCTTTGTTTACTGAAACATTCTTCCAGAAGATGACCGGCCTCCTCGCTCACACACACACACACACACACACACACACACACACACACACACACTGACATTGACTTCAACAACAGCAGTGATATCCTAAACATAAACGTGACATATCAGGTCATATCAGTCCTGAACTTTATTCGTCATACTTGACATTTTATGAAACAGACTCAAAGAGAAAGAAATGCTGGATGCCAAAATAAAAAGATGGTTTCATGAGAAGATATTAGAGCCTCAGAAGCTCAAGAGAGGAACGATGATCTGCTGCTTCTGCGGGAAACTGAACAGAAGCTGAATAATTTAATAATAAATAAGTTTTAAACTAAAGTGATTCAGTTTGAGTTGTTTGTCTTCCAGCAGAAACAAGCAAGGTGCTCAATATGAAGCAGTCAGTAAAATGTTGCTGGAGTTGGTATATTACACATATTTAGCATTATACACACACACACACACACACACACACACACACACACACACACACACACACACACACACACACACACACACACACACACACACACACACACACACACACACAGACCCACAACGCCGCGCGTCTATCCAGGGATCAGATTACCAAACACGCTGCAGCCGCCTCCCACAGTCACCTCTGTGCACGTGCACGAGGAGGGGCAGGCGTGCACGAGGAGCGAAGGCGTGCACGAGGAGGGCAGGCGTGCACGAGGAGGGCAGGCGTGCACGAGGAGGGAAGGCGTGCACGAGGAGGGCAGCGGGTCACATCATCTCAGAAATATAAATGTCAGAAGATACATAAAGTGCTTCTTCTACAGCGTGTAAAATGATTTAATATATGTATATATATATATATATATATATATACATATATATATATATATGATTATAGATGTCCACCAAGGCCTTTCCAAACACTGAGACAAAGTGTTTGCTGTAGATGAATTCCTCTTCCTTAGTTAATTATCAGCGTGTCAGAAGCATCAACAACAACAACAACAGCCTCTTCTCTCTCCACCGCTTTGTTCTGTCTCTCTCTGTGAGTCTCACGCTCTAACACACCTGTTCACATCATTATTCTCACATCACTTGTTTTTTATTTCGCTTCGTCCTTCATTTTCTAAATGCAGAAATAAACTGTAAACAAAATAAAAACATTCCAAAGAGTCGTGAAGTGAATTAACATGTATATATATATATATATATATATATATATATATATATATATATGTATATATATATGTGTGTGTTTTAATAAATGTGTTTACATGAGTAGGTGGATACTTTACTTTATTGCTTATTTCATTTAGAAAAAGAAACTGAGAAAATCAACGCAGGTGTTAAAAGAATAGAAAAGGTCTTTTATCTTTTATGAGGTGAAACTGCTGTTACATCACGTCTGCTGGTTAACGCTCTCATTACGCTGTTATATATATATATATATATATATATATATATATATATATATATATATATATATATATATTTATATATATATATATATGTGTGTGTGTGTGTATAATGCTAAATATATATATATATATATATACTATTATAGATGTCCACCAAGGCCTTTTCCAAACAATGAGACAACGTGTTTCCTCTCCGTCGTCCTCCAGAGCTTTGCTGTAAATTAATTAATATGTGTATGGATAAATATATATATATATATATATATATATATATATATATATATATATATATATATTATGATGCAGAATGGTCCCTTTCAGAATATATCTATCTATCTATCTATCTCTTTTTGTATTTTGTTTGTCAAAAATGTCAGAAGAAATCTCTCCCTCCAGAAACAGACGACTGGATCACAGGAAGGTACCGTGAAGAACTGGTCCTGGATCAGCTGCTCCCACCAGAACCAGCTTTAACTGGTCCTGGATCAGCTGCTCCCCACCAGCACACAGCTTGAACTGGTCCTGGATCAGCTGCTCCCCACCAGAACCACCAGCACCAGCTTGAACTGGTCCTGGATCAGCGGCTCCCCACCAGAACCAGCTTGAACTGGTCCCGGTTCCCTTCACCTGGAGAACCACCTCAGAGCTAACGGGACAGGACCGGTGGCCCGATGCCGGAGCTGGAGGGAAACTCAGAAGTACTATCAGGAGTACTACGAGAGGAAACATGTACTGAAGTTCATTTATTTTATACTACGTTGTACTTCAGAGAGAAGTATTGAACGTTTCACTGCAGCTTTAGTTTACGAGTTATTATAAATATATAGAGATAAATATAATGACCAGGAACATTAAATATGATGCATCTTTAAAGGTTAAATTATCCAGCAGCATATTAAGTAGTATATATAAGTATACACACATATATAAATGTATAAGTATATATATATATATATATATATATATATATATGTATATATATATATATATATATATATACATATATATATGAAAGGGACCATTCTGTATTAAAATACTACTAAAGTACTACTGTGGTATTACTGTGGTACTACTGTGGTACTACTGTGGTATTACTGTGGTATTATACTACTGTTAAAGGTGAGAACTTCTCAGCCACATCTGCAACAAAAATGTACTTCAGTCTGCGCTGGAATTATTGGCATATTTTTTAAACTGTGGCCGTTAATAATCTTCTCACACACACACACACACACACACACACACACACACACACACACACACACACACACACATCCCAGCGCTGATTTAGGAGCAGCGTGTTTTTTTAATTTTTTACTCCGATCCTCCCGGGGGAGTGGACATCACAGGGCGGCTCGGCAGCGTTTTAGAGGTTGACCTTTGACCTCTGGGCGTCGTCAGGTGGGCCGACCTGTCCAAAACCATTACGGGTCTCAAGCCATTTACCTTCAGGCGTCCAGACGGATAAACTGTGCTCCAACGGGACAGAGTCACATTGTGGGTCTGCGTTCACACACACACACACACACACACACACACACACACACACACACACACACACACACACACACACACACACAGTGGAACCTGACCCGGCTTAATAAAGGCCCTTACCTGCGTTGTGTTGTTCCACTGTGATTGCAGCATATGGTCCTCATCTGGTGGCCGGCAGGATAAAAGCCACGCGACGCAGGGGAGGAGTGTGTGTGTGTGTGTGTGTGTGTGTGTGTGTGTGTGTGTGTGTGTGTGTGCATGTGTGTAAGCATTTTAGGGCAAATTGGACTGAACATAAGTCAGGGGCTGGTTAGCAAAGCGGCATGATGTCACCGTTATTGCGCTGCGGAGGCCTTGATTCGGCTTTGAGGGGTTTCTGCACGCCGCCGCCTGCAGACATGAGTGCAGGGAACGCTTCACTCATGTCTGCACGCCGCCGCCTGCAGACATGAGTGCAGGGAACGCTTCACTCATGTCTGCACGCCGCCGCCTGCAGACATGAGTGCAGGGAACGCTTCACTCATGTCTGCACGCCGCCGCCTGCAGACATGAGTGCAGGGAACGCTTCACTCATGTCTGCACGCCGCAGCCTGCAGACATGAGTGCAGGGAACGCTTCACTCATGTCTGCACGCCGCCGCCTGCAGACATGAGTGCAGGGAACGCTTCACTCATGTCTACACGCCGCCGCCTGCAGACATGAGTGCAGGGAACGCTTCACTCATGTCTGCACGCCGCCGCCTGCAGACATGAGTGCAGGGAACGCTTCACTCATGTCTGCACGCCGCCGCCTGCAGACATGAGTGCAGGGAACGCTTCACTCATGTCTGCACGCCGCCGCCTGCAGACATGAGTGCAGGGAACGCTTCACTCATGTCTGCACGCCGCCGCCTGCAGACATGTGTGCAGGGAACGCTTCACACATGTCTGCACGCCGCCGCCTGCAGACATGTGTGCAGGGAACGCTTCACTCATGTCTGCACGCCGCCGCCTGCAGACATGTGTGCAGGGAACGCTTCACTCATGTCTGCACGCCGCCGCCTGCAGACATGAGTGCAGGGAACGCTTCACTCATGTCTGCACGCCGCCGCCTGCAGACATGAGTGCAGGGAACGCTTCACTCATGTCTGCACGCCGCCGCCTGCAGACATGAGTGCAGGGAACGCTTCACTCATGTCTGCACGCCGCCGCCTGCAGACATGAGTGCAGGGAACGCTTCACACATGTCTGCACGCCGCCGCCTGCAGACATGTGTGCAGGGAACGCTTCACACATGTCTGCACGCCGCCGCCTGCAGACATGTGTGCAGGGAACGCTTCACACATGTCTGCACGCCGCCGCCTGCAGACATGAGTGCAGGGAACGCTTCACTCATGTCTGCACGCCGCCGCCTGCAGACATGTGTGCAGGGAACGCTTCACACATGTCTGCACGCCGCCGCCTGCAGACATGAGTGCAGGGAACGCTTCACTCATGTCTGCACGCCGCCGCCTGCAGACATGAGTGCAGGGAACGCTTCACTCATGTCTGCACGCCGCCGCCTGCAGACATGAGTGCAGGGAACGCTTCACACATGTCTGCACGCCGCCGCCTGCAGACATGAGTGCAGGGAACGCTTCACTCATGTCTGCACGCCGCCGCCTGCAGACATGAGTGCAGGGAACGCTTCACTCATGTCTGCACGCCGCCGCCTGCAGACATGTGTGCAGGGAACGCTTCACTCATGTCTGCACGCCGCCGCCTGCAGACATGTGTGCAGGGAACGCTTCACTCATGTCTGCACGCCGCCGCCTGCAGACATGTGTGCAGGGAACGCTTCACTCATGTCTGCACGCCGCCGCCTGCAGACATGAGTGCAGGGAACGCTTCACTCATGTCTGCACGCCGCCGCCTGCAGACATGAGTGCAGGGAACGCTTCACACATGTCTGCACGCCGCCGCCTGCAGACATGAGTGCAGGGAACGCTTCACACATGTCTGCACGCCGCCGCCTGCAGACATGTGTGCAGGGAACGCTTCACTCTCCGCCTCCACGGCCTCTGTGTTCAGAACCGGAGGGATGTGAACCCATCAGGCCACACGAGTCACTTATTGTTGTGTTGTATTACTTCACCAAGACTGCTTCATTCCTAAAATGTTATTTATTTGATTATTACGGAGTAAGACAGTGTGAAACAACTTAAAAATAATGTTCCAACCCGACTCATCTGTGACCCGGGTCATGTTGAGTTCAGTTTATTTACTTTATTTACAAAAATACATGAACCTCAAAAAAGAAGAAGAGAAGTTGTGTTCCTGATTTAGATCAAGAGGATACGACTGGACACACACACACACACACACACACACACACACACACACACACACACACACACACACACACACACACACACACACACACACAAACAAGTAGTTTTGTTTCAATTCACAACAACTTTTTTTTCTCCACATAAACCTGTAAAACTGAGCCCGAAATCAGGTGAAAAAAAGTTTCCCGCCAAACGTGAGGCCGTAGACGACTGAACAGGATGAGGCCGGTTCTCTGTTCCTCACACCTTAAGACGATGACTTTACAACACAACTACACAACTACACAACTACACACACATCTGAGTACCTGAAGAGTTGTTTCTTAGAGACCGAACACCCGTCTGACTCATCTCCAGGCCCCGCCTCCTTTCATTTTGTGTTGTTTCCCTCCTCCTTGCTAACAACGAGCTAACGCACCGCGCGCTCCGCTCCGAATTAAAGGGCCGGCGGCTTATTGAGCAATACTCGTCTAATGGCTTCACCCGCCGGTGCTTTCTGTCTCTCTTCTTACGTAAGCTGGCAGAAAATCTCCTAAATCTCTTTCGCCGTCGCTGTGGTGCGTCTCCTCTTGCAGGAGCGTCTGAGACCGAGGCAATTAGAACCTGAGCGTCAGGGCCTTTGGGCACCGGACCAGTTAGCATGGAGGCTAATAAGGGAGGGGGGGGGGGGAGAGAGAGAGAGAGGGGGAGCGAGAGAGAGAGAGAGAAAGGTATTGACGGAGATTTGACGGCACTGAATCGTGTCAAAGAGCTTCAAGATGTGAGTCTCCCAGTAAGTCTCCCAGTGAGTCTCCCAGTGAGTCTCCCAGTGAGTCTCCCAGTACGTCTCCCAGTGAGTCTCCCAGTGAGTCTCCCAGTGAGTCTCCCAGTACGTCTCCCAGTGAGTCTCCCAGTGAGCCTCCCAGTGAGTCTCCCAGTGAGTCTCCCAGTAAGTCTCCCAGTCAGTCTCCCAGTGAGTCTCCCAGTAAGTCTCCCAGTCAGTCTCCCAGTGAGTCTCCCAGTGAGTCTCCCAGTGAGTCTCCCAGTACGTCTCCCAGTGAGTCTCCCAGTGAGTCTCCCAGTGAGTCTCCCAGTGAGTCTCCCAGTCAGTCTCCCAGTGAGTCTCCCAGTGAGTCTCCCAGTACGTCTCCCAGTGAGTCTCCCAGTGAGTCTCCCAGTGAGTCTCCCAGTGAGTCTCCCAGTACGTCTCCCAGTGAGTCTCCCAGCAAGTCTCCCAGTGAGTCTCCCAGCAAGTCTCCCAGTGAGTCTCCCAGCAAGTCTCCCAGTGAGTCTCCCAGTGAGTCTCCCAGTGAGCGCTCTAGTTTTTTTGTGAGGAATTCTCTCTGCAAAAGGACTCGCCTGATATATTTAAAAAGTAAATATGTTTCGGGCCTCATTGGTTCCTTCATGCATGAGCCAGATGTTTACATAAATACATGAGGAATAAGCTGGGACATTAATATTAAATCAATGAAGAGAATAAAATGTATTTAGATGCAGACTCACATTTGTAAAATCAAAACTTGTGTGCATGTAAAAAATGATCCTAAACTTTAAAGATGTTTTTTTTCTCCTGCTCGGGACAGGTGTGTGATGTCAGAGGAGGAAAAACATCCAGAGACACTGAGAGGAGGAGGAGGTCGTGAAGAGAGAGAAGGAGGGAACAAGGAGGGAAGAGAGGAGCAGGAAAGAGAGAAGGAGGGAACACGGCGGGAAGAGAGGAAGAAAGAGCGATGGAAGGTTGCTGCTAATTCTTCCATATCTAAGCCTCTTTGCAGAAACTCCCTTTGTCTTCCAGTCCCAGTCATTAGAGCCTAATCCTATCAAGCAGGGGCTAATCTGAGGGCATGGGGTTCAGTCCCCTCAGCTCCACAGACCAACACACACACACACACACACACACACACACACACACACACGCACGGGGGAACACATGCATGTAAAAGACAACATTTACACACTCATGCACCTGCACGTGTGCACAGACGTGCAGGTGCATGAACATGCATGAGCGCGTGCTCGTTATAGGTAAATAAAAAATAACGAGAAGTTCATCAAACTCATTTAATTTGAACTAATGTATATATAAAAAAAATATATAATTTACCACCCAAAAGTTCATTTGCAGCCCAAAACTTTGTCCGGCTGCGTGATGATCTGCTTTTTGCTCGATGTGTGTGTGTGTGTGTGTGTGTGTGTGTGTGTGTGTGTGTGTGTTATGAGGCATCAGTTTCCCACACATTCCTGCATCCCCCCCCCCCCTCCCCCCCCCACCACCACCATCATTCTCCTCTTTATTCCAGCGCTGACTATGCCCAAGATTAGTTATTGATCAGCGAGGATATAAATCGTTCTAAAGTGAGAGCCCGACAACGCGCTCGTTATAGATCGGGTATTGATCGGCTCCGATATGTCATTTCCAATTTCCAGCGCGCTGCAGCGCTGCTACCGGCCGGAGAAACGCTCAAATCATGAGATGTTTTTTTTTTTTTATGGCGGCAAACTCTGCTTGACCTCGACGTCACTTCTGGGTTTCAGGTGAAGCATCGAATATGAAGTTTGTCTCTCTGAGGCCATAAATCACTTTTACAGAGAGTTGACCTCCTTATGAAAGGGATCAGGTACATTATTAATACATGTGATAAAATACCATCTGAGATGTAAGGGCAATACTGTTACACTGGGTGGCAACTAATGGTTATTTTAATAATTCATGAATCTGCAAGTTTTTTTAAATTAATTGATGAGAAGATAAGAGAATGAAAATGGTGAAAAAGTCCAAATGGTGAAAAACATAAAGATCGTGGTTTGAGTGGAACTTATAAAATGTCTCTAACCTCGAGGTGCGTTCAAAGCAAACCCGAAAATGTGTAACTTAGAATCACGTGGGTTGAATTATTTCAACTTGAGAGCGAGAAATCTGACGGAGCGGCTACGATGTTAGCTTAGCATACGCTGCGTTGTTAGCTTAGCCTAGTGCCTACGACGTTAGCTACGACGTTAGCTTAGCCTAGTGCCAACGATGTTAGCTACGAAGTTAGCTTAGCCTAGTGCCTACGACGTTAGCTTAGCCTAGTGCCTACGACGTTAGCTACGACGTTAGCTTAGCCTAGTGCCTACGACGTTAGCATAGCGCAGATCCATCCGTGCTCCATTCACAAAACGAGCATTTTAAAAGTAGTTCGCTCGTCGTCTTGCAGAGAAAACTAACAAAGCATGAAATCATCTGCATCATCACGTGTAATATTTTGGCCATCTTCTCTATCCGTTTATTGAAATTAAATCACAGCTAAATGTGTTTATTAGTCAACCAGCTAACCTGAAGCCGTGAAGCCGACACGACGCGTTCGGTGTTTTAACGACGTAGAACGTCGAGGTTATTTCAGCCACGATTCATGAAATGCTGGAATCTGCGGGCAGATAAGCTCCTCCCCTTTTAAACAGGACGACGGTCTGACGTGTTTAAGTCCGACGTTTCCACCCGGACCTCGTCTTGACTTCCTCCAGTGCTCCCAGTGGCCTCCCAGTGACTGTCACATGGTCTTTGTGGCGTCGCGCCAGCGTTTTGTTTAGTTGTTGATTTGCGTGCAGCTGGGAGCGAGACGGAGAGAGGCTTCTTAAATATACATCCATGGAGGTGTCAGAGAGTTTAGCAAAGTGTAAAATACTTAGAGCATCAGGGCAACACAATCCCCTGCTGGTCCCAGTATAAATCACCATATATTCTTATTGGCCTAAGCCCTTGTTATGAGTAAATACACCCGCAGGCGAAGGAGGCTGGCAAGGTTCACAGGAGATTCATCCAGCAATGGCAGAGTGTGTGTGTGTGCGTGTCTGTGTGTGTGTGTGTGTGTGTGTGTGTGGACCACATAGCGCTTAGGGAGGCTAAGGAGAGGATAAGGAGATCAGCAGAAGGGGAATATCATGCCTCTTAAGCATGTATACACTTTTCTAACTTTTACTTTTTCACCCAAAACCTAAATAAATCCCCTCTCATCTAAGCACGATGATGAGAGGGGCTTTATGCCCCCCTTATTTACGAAAGAAAAAATACAAATATAATAAAGGACTGTGTCTTATTTCCGATCAGCTTGTTTTACAACATTGTTGGAAAAGAAGCTCGTCGCAAATTTAACCTTAAAACCACAAGACATCCAGTCATTTTCCATCCCGGGACCCAAAAACTATTTATTGCTTTCACTTCCTTGTCTTTATTTAATGGATGAATTGGGTTAACGGACAGGGGAGGAGAGAGAGAGAGAGAGAGAGAGAGAGAGAGAGAGAGAGAGAGAGAGAGAGAAAAACAGTTTCATATTTCTGTAAGCCTCAAACTTTTGGCGAACAGAAGAAAAGAGAACTTGGCCCTAATTCCGTCTCACGCTGGCGTTTGTGCATTCTAAGTTCTCGGGGGCGGCTCTGGCGGAGGGCCTGAGCCCGTAAATTGGATATTAGGGGGCGATATAAAGGAGCCAGTGTGTGCTGCTCGTCCCGGGGAATTATTGCCTCCAATATCCCCGCGTCTGCGTCTGGAGGCTTCCGAAAGCCCGGCCAGATAGATCCTCATCTCGCGAGGGGGCCGAGACTATATCCATCGCTCCTTAACTTTATGGAGCTCCCGAGCTCTACAATGGGATTTGCTAGGGTGTCTTTTCCCCTTATCCAAGCAGGGGAGGGAGGGGAGGGGGTGACAATGCAGATATAGCTGCATTCTCCGGGCTGCAAAGCTCCGACTTCCTATTTGAATACAAGCATTCCAAATTGTAAAAGTGGCATTCTTCTTCTTTCTCCGGGAAGCCGCTCCGTGGCCAGATTTTCTCCCTGCGGTTTAAGAAATGCTTCTTTGTATCACTCTTTTCTTCCCCGACTCTCACTCTCCTCTCTGCTGCCTACATATATCACTTTGTCGTGGACTCGGCTCGGAGGACATAATTCACAGGACTAGTGGGATGGCTTACGATACGGGTGACTACGGGTCCCTTTAAGAGCAGGTATCGTAACCATAGGAACGGGTTGGCGTTGAGGGGTTAAAGGTCACGGGGCGAAATGTTTGTGTGAGCGTGAATAAACGGCTACACACCTGTGCAGCCAAAGAGAGAAGTTGTGCGTGCTGCGTCCATTCCTGCGCTACATTGGTGACCCCGACGTGATCTGAACACGCACCCTGCTATGTTTCACACCTGTTAGCAGCACGGCCCCGCTTGGCTAAATAACAGTGAGCTAACAGGGAGCTAACAGTGCTAACAGTCCTTTACGGTCAGCTGTTAGCACTGTTAGCTGGTAGCACTGTCAAGCTCCATTCAGAAGAAAAAAATGAGTATTAGGCGAAGGTAAAATATTTCGTTGACATTTTGATATTTTTATTGTCATATGCAACGATAACAGATAGTTACTCCGTACAATGAAAAGCTTATTTTGCTAGGTCCTCCTTACACACAGACTTACAATAAAATGAAGGTAAAAAAAAAATAGAATTAATAATACAATATACATACAAGAAAATATCATAAAATAGTTAACCTTTATTCCACATCTATAACTAACTACTAATGTATTTTTTCAAACAAATAAAATCTACCTCATATCTAACTCGCTAATAGATGACGATAACAAATAAAAGGATAACATCTAGAATGTTTTAAGGTCTCGCATCCGTATGGTTTATTCTCGTCCTTTACTCTCTCTCCACCTCCTCCTCCTCTCTCTCTCTTTCTTAAGTCTTGTTCTCTCATCTGAAGGCTTCAGTGACTGCCCCTCTCTCTCTCCTCTCTCCTCTCCCTCCATGCCCTCGTGCTCCCTCCTCCCTTCCTCCCTTGGGTAATCCTAAGAAGGGGCAACACCATCAGAGGGTGTGAAATTAAATACATTACAGCACCGCGGATTAAAGTGTTTCATAGGCAGTTGCTCATCCACATCAAACTTTAGCTTTTTAAAGCCTAACATTTGATCTGGGCTGGAAACCGAGGCCGGAGGAGGAGGAGGAGGAGGGGGATCGGGACACTTGTGGGCCCCAAAGAGCCGAGAGCCACACTGGCCGGAGAGAGAGGCCGGCAGACGGGGAGGAGGCGCTGGCTCAGAGCGGTTCTGCTGCAGGAAAACACTGAAAGGAAGGAGGCGGCGGTAAGAAGAGGAGCTGGACTCTGGGCTTACAGCAGTTACTGGAAGGAAAATAAAGCAGTTGTGTGTTCTGTTTCACAGGGAATATATATATATATATATATATATATATGAGGATAGCGTAATCCGGGAATTAAAGTGCCGGCGCACAGGGCTAAAAGTAATAAATGTTAACGTGCCGTTTCCCAGTTAATGAGAATTACTCACATCATCCATCACATCATCACTGTGGCCACACGGCTGCCGCCTCACAGCGAGGGAGAGGAGGCGTCCTCCACTCTGACTGCAGGTCATTCAGCGAATATACCATAATTATTAGTTATTTGTTTCATTTCATTGTTAAAGTTGTTGGCAGAAGAGTCCGGTTCACAAATGTGAGGTTTTGCAGATTTCCTGCGTTATAATATCTTTGTAAATAAAGTATCTTTTGCTTTGGTCGTACGAAACAATCAATTCAACAAACTAAGCTCATGGGAAGGAGTATCAATAGGATGACATTTCAGACATTTCCACGTGTCATTATTGTGCATTTTAGGCTTTTTGCGTGTCATTTAACGCCATGTTGTTCCCGTAAAGCGGTCGAGGTTATGTTTAGGAAACACAAACACTCAGTTAGGGTTTGGTAAAACATGTTTGGGATTAAAATAAGTGCGTAGACTAAGTAATGTCACAAATGTCAGTAACGTAACTTAACAAATAAAATACCACCAGTCTTGTGGTTTTAAGCGCATCCACCTCCTCTCCTGCCAATCAAAGCGTTTGAAACCACAGCGCAGCGCGGTGTCACGTTACACACTTTGTACGAAATAACGTACGAAGTGTCGTACACGCGGCAGTTGGCGCGGCCGACGTCGGGGGAATGGAGCTCCGGCTACCTGACCAGATGGGCGACCGTCTCCGGTGATGAGGTCAGACGTGAAGGGAAGTCGGTCCAGCTGGGTCCGGTCCTCCCTTCTCCCTTTCTAATGAGCCTCCGGGGACGCCGGCTCTCTCTTAATCCACTCATCTATTTTGACTTCCTGCGCTGGAGAACAGTGACCTCAGAGCGCCGGTAAAGGTCACGTTCTACGACATCTATCGACGCCGCTCCCACGGACGAGCCCCCCGACGTTTGAGGTTACACGGCCATCGACGCGTCGGACGAGGACGGAGACGGGACTCCAACTTCAAAGGCGTCAAGAAAAACAACTCCATATTTAGAATTAGAGGCGGCGATAAGCCGAGGACGTCGGGATTGTATTCTTCCATAACTTTTTATTTATTTATCCTGCTGAGTCCAGCTGAGTGCAGGAGACTTTTCCCCAGAGAGACGCGGCAGCTGTCTTAAGACCGAACACGACAACTACTTCAAGATCTGACGCACAACAGAAGCTTCTGTGGAGTCTAGACAAAGCAACGCATGGAGGAGGCCTGAGACCAGGACTGCATGCACTCATAGTATAGCTTATAGTATATATATATAGTATATCTCATAGTACATCTCATAGTATATTTTATAGTATATTTTATAGTATATCTTATCGTATATCTTATAGTATTTATATATAACATCCTATCTGCAAAATGATCCAGGAAGTGGGGAGAACCCTCCTATATGCACTTCATTTTTTTTGTGTATATTGTATTATGTATTATGTAACAAATGGCATTCTGCAAGAAAACATTATTTATTTTTTTATTCACAAAAAAAGTGCATTTTTCAAATAGGATTTATATAAATATATATATATATATATTCACTTTTTTTGTGAATAAAAAAAATTCAAATATTTATTTTTATTTTAGATGTTTGCAAGCGACATTTTCAAACAGAAACGGTATAAAAAGGCTTCATTACGGTTGAAATAAAAGTTTGCTTTGTGAGTGAAGTTCCCATTTAGAAACAATGTAACCAGTGGGAACAACAGTGCTGGTATTGAGTTATCCCAGCGGGACAGAAACGCAGCCCTCATTCATTCGATGGGGGTCAGAGACGAGGGCCGCGGCAAAACAACGGCGAGCCGCTCGGCGAAGTGCGCCGCGTCGGCCAATCGCATCGCATCGCACGCACGGGCACATTCCTGCTGGATTAGCGTGTAACATGACCACTGTGTCCTCTCGGTCGCGGCCGCGATCGCTTACACAGTTTGGTAAAAAGCCTGTCGCTCCGTGAGCGCTGTGAACAGTTGTGCCGTGTTTTTGGCATCCGAGAAGTCTTTAAATGAGACGAGGTGCACCTTTAACGTCGCTGGAGGGGAAGTTGTGAAATCAAGTACGTATGTAACACACACACACACACACACACACACACACACACACAATGCCGACGTATTGCCAACCCCCCAAATGGCCGCCGCCGTGCGTGAGCTGCTGGTGATTTCCACTGTGCAGAAAAGGTTTCCACACCAGACTAAAGCCTGCAGCTGTTTCCATGATTCAAACTGCAAAACATTCATTCACAAATATGAGCAGTGAGATGAGTGTGAGGGACGTAAATGACGCAGCAGGTTGAGCAATACGAGACGGCCTTGAGGTCTGTTCGTGGACTTAAATCGACCCCCTTTGGACCCGTATGAATTAGTAAGTACCTTTCCTGAAAGCTGGATAAAAGCAGGAAGATTGGACGCTAGGCCCCGCCCACCCCCGATTTCGCACACTGCCCCAGAGCTTATCGTACTATATTGTATAGAAATCAATGCAAAAATTACTCAAAAATGACTACTTCTCTCTTGATTTATTCCCTCAGTAAACATTGTAAACATGAGTTCATGTCTCAATCTCTCCTCCCCGGTCACTTCCTGTTCACTAGTTGAGTAAAAACAAGATGGCGACAGCCGTAATCCAAGATGGCGACGGCTAAATCGGCGAACTCGAGGCTTCAAAACATCAGATCCCGATGACGTCTACGCACACTTTATGTACCCGACCTTTGAAGACAGTTCACTGTGTTACAAATACCATCACATGCATCCTCACTACACAAAAATGTATTGTGTGTTTAGCATCATTACAGCGAGCTTTCTGCTCGATGCCCGACTTGATTGACAGATCTGGTTAACTGCAAATCCTCCGTCAATGTTGGAGTCGTCTCCCTGGATTGTTGCGTCTTGTTGATTGTTGCTCCCGGGAAGAGAATCCTCTGAGGGTTTTTGAATTATTGATTGAAGGATTTCATGAACATTTCCCCCTAAATGTTGTGTTTATTATGATGGGAAAATAAATACAATCCTTCATGTGATCGCCAATCTTTTCCCCGGTGTGAGAAAGGGAGTAAACCAACAACATCTCTGACTTATCTGAGCATGAATGACCCGGAACGACGGCGCTGAAGCTAACCCGACAAACGTCTCCGCGTCCTCCGCCTTCCTCCGTGAAAGCCGGCGCAGGCCTTTTGTGCTCGGGCCGACGGGAACATCCCGCTCCACGCTCCCGGCGTCCTTCATCCACTGTACCGCCGCAGCTTTTACCGGAGACGTGTCAATCATCCTCCGCCGTCCTCGCGCGGCGCTGAAAGAGACGCCACGCGCCAACCAGCCGGCACACCAGGACACCGACAATGACACCGAGCGGGAAAACAGATTAATAAAGAGAGAAAGGAGAGGGGGGGGGTAAAATAAAGATAAACACAAACAGAAAAGGAGAGCAGTTGGAGGTGGATGGAGGGGAGGATTGGGGGTTGTGGGGGTTTAAGAAGGCTGGCTGTGTCTCTTTGGTGAAATCTAAATGAGAGTGTATAATATGGGCCCTTCATAGGATTGATGCAGAACCCCCCCCCCCCCCCACCCCCCACCCATTCACTGGGCTTTTCTTCCTGCTCAAATTGAGGGATTACCCCAGGAGGAAGTGCTTTGATTAGGCACAATAGGCATCTATCCTCTGTTGATTTGTGGGATTGAGGAGGCAAATCCCCGACAAAAAGCTGACACAGGGAGCGAGGGCCAATGGATGATGGAGGGGGGGGGGGGGGGGGGGGGGTCATAGAGGAAAAAGAAGAAAAATTGGCAAAACGAGTGAAAAAGGATGAATCAAGGTTGGGTCGGAGGTCACATGTGAAGAGAGACGGGGGAAATAAATCTGATTCTCAGACGGACGCTTCGCGGGGTTTCTCCAACTTTTACGGTAAATCAAGAAACAAGGAAAAGGAGTCAGGAGGAACATGGAGGTGCACGGCGACCGAGTCCAACAATCACATCCCACGTTTCCGCGGGAGACAACGGCTCGCTTTGTGTCTTCCTGGATGACTTTCACAGATGTGTGAACCGCCGGAGTGGAGAGATAGGAAGTCTTTTGCTGCTTTTCCTTATCTTCTATTCCACATCGAAAAACAAATCAGAAAGCACGGCGGAGACAAACGTGGGCTGAGGGAGGGTGGGGTACACATATATACTGTTTCAGGGTTTTAAACTAAGTGCCCCCCCCCCCCCCCCCCCTACACACACACACACTCACACTCACACACACCTCCCCCGAGGTCAGAAAGGAGGCCGAGCTGCCGTGTGACGCCTTAAAAGGTACAACCGAGGCCACGCGTGGTGCCTGTTAGAGGCTAGAAGTGCAGCTACAGTGAGCTGCAACACTTCAAAGGAGGTGGGGGGAGTGTGTGTGTGTGTGTGTGTTTGTGTGTGTGTGTGTGTGTGTGTGTGTGTGTGTGTGTGTCGGGGGGTTCTCATTTAAATTCTTCAGTCCGGTCTCTGGGATCTGGTTTAATGAGCTGAGCAGCAGAGGCAGACAGCTGACTCCTGGATGTGTGTGCGTGTTCCACGTTAGAGCCAGCTTTCCCACCGCGAGTCCCCGTGTGCACCGCCAGGCTACTGCGGCCACACACACACACACACACACACACACACACACACACACACACACACACACACACACAGACAGACAAGCACACACACACACAGACACAGACACACACACACACACACACACACACACACACACACACACACACACACACACACACACACACATTTTCCTCTTTCCTCTGAAGCCTCTCCAGCACTGCAGACTCTGCACACACACACACACACACACACACACACACACACACACACACACACACACACACACACACACACACACACACACACACACACACACACTGTAAAGGTCCAGGGTTTGCCAAACTGCAGCAGACTGGGTTTCTACTCAGAAGCTCTCCACCACTGAACTGGTCAGACTGGTTCCTCTGTTTTTAGTCTCCAGCGTCTAGAACCTGGAGGTCAGAGGTTCTAATCCCTCCTGCGTAGTCTCACCCTCACCAACACGTCTCACCCTCACCAACACGTCTCACCCTCACCAACACGTCTCACCCTCACCAACGCGTCTCACCCTCACCAACACGTCTCACCCTCACCAACATGTCTCACCCTCACCAACACGTCTCACCCTCACCAACGCGTCTCACCCTCACCAACACGTCTCACCCTCACCAACACGTCTCACCCTCACCAACACGTCTCACCCTCACCAACACGTCTCACCCTCACCAACATGTCTCACCCTCACCAACACGTCTCACCCTCACCAACACGTCTCACCCTCACCAACGCGTCTCACCCTCACCAACACGTCTCACCCTCACCAACGCGTCTCACCCTCACCAACGTGTCTCACCCTCACCAACGTGTCTCACCCTCACCAACATGTCTCACCCTCACCAACACGTCTCACCCTCACCAACACGTCTCACCCTCACCAACGCGTCTCACCCTCACCAACGCGTCTCACCCTCACCAACGCGTCTCACCCTCACCAACGTGTCTCACCCTCACCAACGTGTCTCACCCTCACCAACACGTCTCACCCTCACCAACGCGTCTCACCCTCACCAACACGTCTCACCCTCACCAACGCGTCTCACCCTCACCAACACGTCTCACCCTCACCAACGCGTCTCACCCTCACCAACACGTCTCACCCTCACCAACGCGTCTCACCCTCACCAACGTGTCTCACCCTCACCAACGCGTCTCACCCTCACCAACGCGTCTCACCCTCACCAACGTGTCTCACCCTCACCAACGTGTCTCACCCTCACCAACACGTCTCACCCTCACCAACGCGTCTCACCCTCACCAACACGTCTCACCCTCACCAACGTGTCTCACCCTCACCAACACGTCTCACCCTCACCAACGCGTCTCACCCTCACCAACACGTCTCACCCTCACCAACACGTCTCACCCTCACCAACATGTCTCACCCTCACCAACACGTCTCACCCTCACCAACACGTCTCACCCTCACCAACGCGTCTCACCCTCACCAACACGTCTCACCCTCACCAACGTGTCTCACCCTCACCAACGTGTCTCACCCTCACCAACGCGTCTCACCCTCACCAACACGTCTCACCCTCACCAACGTGTCTCACCCTCACCAACGCGTCTCACCCTCACCGTCGTTTCTCTTCCCTCTTGCTGTTGTCCTTTTTTTCCCACAGACGTCACAGACTGCAGGAAATGATGCGGAAGGTTTTCTCTCTTGGCAGAGGAGGCCGACCTGGAAAAATCAGTTTGCTGCAGGAGGAAGGCCTTCGGGGGCTTTCGGGGGACGACTGCCTTTCTGGAATCAAAAGCTTTAAATAAATGTTGACGTCACTTCCTGATAATTTCCGTACATGTTCTGAATCTGCAGACGTATCCTTGCACCGAGTGGCCGACATGAAGTCTTGACGCTCGCTGGGAGAGGAAACCGGAGCGCCGTGAACTCATAATCCAGAATGGAACACCGCAGTAATCTGTGTGGATGTTTGCTCCGGCTTGTTAGGGAGTGTGACAGAGCGGTCCGGCTCCGGCCAACACGGCCGAATACGACACCGGTGTTAATCTCCGGCCCGCCGGGGGCAGCAGGCGCACAGACGGATCCCATTACATCTTTCATTGGGCCCCAGCGGGCCCCGGCCTGAACAGAGGGATTACTGGGGGCTCTCGCAGTCACTTAGCCGTGCGCTGAGTGGCTCCCGAGCGAAAAGGAAACCCACGCAATCCAACCTCTGACATCATCAAACGGGGACGCGGCGGCGAGCGGAGAAGCAGCGTCCCGCTGAGTCACAAGAGGGGGAACAATGAGGCGCCACATTCCTGCAGCCGGGGCGAGGGACGGTATCTGTTCACCACGCGTTCTCATCCTGGTGGCGGGCGAAGGGGAAATACTTATCTTTGTATTTGTTTTAACAAACGGAGCAGAGAGAATCTGTTAAGGGAAGGAGAACAGCTGCTCCGGCCTCGAGTTCCTGGATTGAACTCGAGGTCCGCCGCGTGCACCGCCGCTCATGTTCTGCCGAGATAGATAGCGCAGATGGAACCCCCCGTTCCACCCCCCAAAAAACCCGACAGCTCTATTGAGCGGCTCTGTTGTGCACCTGTCTAGCAGAACGCTTTTTTTTTCTTTCCTCTGGCTTCATTCTGCCGGATTCCTCCGTGATTACCCGGCAACATGCCGCTCCGCCGTGACATCAGCCGGCAATTTACATCCAAATTAGAATCAGATGAATAAGGAATGGCTCTTTCTCTTTCTCTTCCTCTAACCCCCCCTCCCTTCTTCTTTCTTCCTCTCTGACCAATTCGGGGCCAAGTCAGCTCAAATGAGACATGACTTCCAGGGAGACGGGCTGGATGTCTCTATGAAGGCAGCGCTCTGAAGTGGGTGAGGAGGAGTTCTTGGAAGAAGAAACACTTTCTATCTGACTCACATCAGAGTTCCTATGAGACCAGTAAACTCAAGCACAATAACAACGCTGATTAAACACTTCATAACGGAGGATAAACTGCGAGAGAGAAAATAAGCATTGCAGCTTGAGGTCAGGGTGCCTGAGGGTTGAGTTCAGGCTCCAGTGAGCTACAGCCATCCTAGCCCCCTCTTGTGGTAACATATCCACAAGTGCTTTTTCTTTTTGCCCCCAAGAGTCTTCTTGAAGAATTTACGGGCCGTATTAAAAATAACTGCGATGATATCTGCGGCCACGGAGCTCCAGTCTGAGTTTTTACAGAGTAACGGGAGCCGGTCAGAGAGTCAGTTAGTCTGTCAGGACGGATCCTCTGAAGGCTCAACGTTTACCGTTAGCCGGAGGCTGCGGTGGGATCCTTACTTTAGCTCGTCGTCCGGCAGCTCGGCTGCTGCGGTTTCTGCTCATGAAGCAACAGTTTGTGGTCTCTCTTCCGGTCAAAGACTCGGTTCAGCCGTGTCTGCCTTTTGGAGCAGGAGCTGCACCGAAGATGCCAAATAGTGAGCTCAGGTAATTCATTTTAAAATAGACCGATCATGTTGGGTTCTTTGCATTGCAGTCTCCTTTATAAAGCATAACAACGTTGCTGCTGCATCATCTATGACGCCAAACAGGGTGTTGCCATTTATCAGTATTACATATATATATATATATATATATATATATATATATATATATATATATATTGATGTCATGATAATAATATACATATGATAATATTGCAGTTATATTGCAAATAATACAGTGCAAAAGGACTGAGAGATCAACATGCGTGCAGAAAAGCTCAGGTGCACATGTATGCATGCACACAGAACACACACACACACACACACACACACACACACACACACACACACACACACACACACACACACACACACACACACACACACACACACACAGAGCGCCAGGTCCAGCAAGCAATATATTGTATTATTCATGAGGGAGAAAATATTCAAATAATTATGAGCTTCTGCTTCTGCCAAACAGTGTTTGTGTGCTCTTACGAGAGGAGAGAGAGAGAGAGAGAGAGAGAGAGAGAGAGAGAGAGAGAGATTCTCACCACCAACACTCCATCCTCCTCTCTGTTACACATCAGTTTGTCCGAATGAAGTTGTGTTACAATGAGCTTGAAATAGTCACAAAATATAATTTATTGGTTACAAGCTTTGTGTTTTTTTTTCTTCTTCAGTTGAGGCAACTAAACCACCAGTTAGGTTGAGGCAACAAAACCAACAGTTAGGTTGAGGCAACTAAACCAACAGTTAGGTTGAGGCAACTAAACCAACAGGACCATAAAACCACAATGTGGTGTCGGACCGGTCTTCTGGTTGAACGTCCTGTGAGTTGGACCCGCCCACAGATAGTCGTCTTTTTGGACGTTATAAAGTACGACACTTGCTCTGACTCTTGTTTAGTCTCATAGATGCATTTAATCTACACCACCAATAACACTCATAACTGACTGTATTGGTATTATTTTCGTGCTAAGCAACACGAAAAAAACTGACAATTCAGTCCCTTGAGCAAGAGATTTGTCGGGACTATTTCGGCGAAATGCCGTCATCCTCGGCTGAAATGACCGAAACAGGATAGAATAGAAAAATGTATCACGTTATTATTATTATGATGACATTTAAGATCGTAAATGTTTGTCTGTTGGTTCGAAAAGAAGCAGAGAAGCGTCTGACAACGTGTCCTCCACCTCTCAGTGATCCCTCTGTCAGAGCCAGGTGTCACTCAGCCTGGCCGGGCCCTCGCCTCTGTTCTGCTCGTGTTAGCTGTCAATCACTTGGATTGGCAGACAAGTGTCAGAGTGAGGGAATGTCGCGGGGAGCCGGCGAAGAGCAGAAAGCCACGCCGTCAATCTCAATATTTCATCTGGACGACCCCGAAGAAGAAGAAGGGCCTCGTGGTTTAACTCTAATCGTGTTAGGCCACCGGCATGTCGCCTCGCCTGCCCGGCCCAAACACATTATTAGGAGATTCCATTACTTCTCCATTATGCATATGTGTTTGCGTGCGGCTGGCCGGTAAAGGAGGAGAGAGCATCGGTAAATAGGCTGGGTTCAGCCCATCAGGGGCCAATATGTCTGGCCCCAGACACAGCTGGGGTCCTCGGGGGTCTTCAAATTGGTCATCATTAAGCTGTAATGCCGGCGCTTTGCTCCGGCTAATGCCTCGCTGCAGGTCATCAGCGAGCAGAGAGGACGCCGCTCGCTCTGTTCTTTTTCCCCCTTTCTTTCATTGTGGTCACTTTCATTCACGGAGGACGAGGAGCACGAGGACCTGGGTCATTAAGGAGTTACCCTCCAACCTGGGTCATTAAGGAGTTACCCTCCAACCTGGGTCATTAAGGAGTTACCCTCCAACCTCCTTCACTAAGGAGTTACCCTCCAACCTCCTTCACTAAGGAGTTACCCTCCAACCTCCTTCACTAAGGAGTTACCCTCCAACCTCCTTCATTAAGGAGTTACCCTCCAACCTGGGTCATTAAGGAGTTACCCTCCAACCTCCTTCATTAAGGAGTTACCCTCCAACCTCCTTCACTAAGGAGTTACCCTCCAACCTCCTTCACTAAGGAGTTACCCTCCAACCTCCTTCACTAAGGAGTTACCCTCCAACCTCCTTCACTAAGGAGTTACCCTCCAACCTCCTTCATTAAGGAGTTACCCTCCAACCTGGGTCATTAAGGAGTTACCCTCCAACCTCCTTCACTAATGAGTTACCCTCCAACCTCCTTCACTAAGGAGTTACCCTCCAACCTGGGTCACTAAGGAGTTACCCTCCAACCTCCTTCACTAAGGAGTTACCCTCCAACCTGGGTCACTAAGGAGTTACCCTCCAACCTCCTTCACTAAGGAGTTACCCTCCAACCTCCTTCATTAAGGAGTTACCCTCCAACCTGGGTCACTAAGGAGTTACCCTCCAACCTCCTTCATTAAGGAGTTACCCTCCAACCTCCTTCATTAAGGAGTTACCCTCCAACCTGGGTCATTAAGGAGTTACCCTCCAACCTCCTTCATTAAGGAGTTACCCTCCAACCTCCTTCACTAAGGAGTTACCCTCCAACCTCCTTCATTAAAGAGTTACCCTCCAACCTCCTTCACTAAGGAGTTACCCTCCAACCTCCTTCACTAAGGAGTTACCCTCCAACCTCCTTCATTAAGGAGTTACCCTCCAACCTGGGTCATTAAGGAGTTACCCTCCAACCTCCTTCACTAAGGAGTTACCCTCCAACCTCCTTCACTAAGGAGTTACCCTCCAACCTCCTTCACTAAGGAGTTACCCTCCAACCTCCTTCACTAAGGAGTTACCCTCCAACCTCCTTCACTAAGGAGTTACCCTCCAACCTCCTTCACTAAGGAGTTACCCTCCAACCTCCTTCACTAAGGAGTTACCCTCCAACCTCCGTCACTAAGGAGTTACCCTCCAACCTCCTTCACTAAGGAGTTACCCTCCAACCTCCTTCATTAAGGAGTTACCCTCCAACCTCCTTCACTAAGGAGTTACCCTCCAACCTCCTTCACTAAGGAGTTACCCTCCAACCTCCTTCACTAAGGAGTTACCCTCCAACCTCCTTCATTAAGGAGTTACCCTCCAACCTCCTTCACTAAGGAGTTACCCTCCAACCTCCTTCACTAAGGAGTTACCCTCCAACCTCCTTCACTAAGGAGTTACCCTCCAACCTCCTTCACTAAGGAGTTACCCTCCAACCTCCTTCATTAAGGAGTTACCCTCCAACCTCCTTCACTAAGGAGTTACCCTCCAACCTCCTTCACTAAGGAGTTACCCTCCAACCTCCTTCACTAAGGAGTTACCCTCCAACCTCCTTCATTAAGGAGTTACCCTCCAACCTCCTTCATTAAGGAGTTACCCTCCAACCTCCTTCACTAAGGAGTTACCCTCCAACCTCCTTCACTAAGGAGTTACCCTCCAACCTCCTTCACTAAGGAGTTACCCTCCAACCTCCTTCATTAAGGAGTTACCCTCCAACCTCCTTCACTAAGGAGTTACCCTCCAACCTCCTTCACTAAGGAGTTACCCTCCAACCTCCTTCACTAAGGAGTTATCCTCCAACCTCCTTCACTACGGAGTTACCCTCTATTTACTTACTTATGTTCTTATCTATTTACTTATGTTCTTATCTATTTACTTATGTTCCTATCTATTTACTTATGTTCTTATCTATTTACTTACTTATGTTCTTATCTATTTACTTATGTTCTTATCTATTTACTTATGTTCTTATCTATTTACTTACTTATGTTCCTATCTATTTACTTATGTTCTTATCTATTTACTTACTTATGTTCTTATCTATTTACTTATGTTCTTATCTATTTACTTATGTTCTTATCTATTTACTTACTTATGTTCCTATCTATTTACTTATGTTCTTATCTATTTATTTACTTATTTTCTTATCTATTTATTTTCTTATTTTCTTAATTATTTATACATTTTCTTATCTATTTATATAATTATTTTCTTATTTATTGATTTACTTATTTTCCTACTTACTTAATTACTTACTTCTTTTTTTACTTACTTCTTTTATTTCTTACTGTCTTATCTATTATTTACTTATTTTCTTACTTATTTAAATATTTTCTTATCTATTTATTACATTATGAAATTATTTATTGATTTACTTATTTTCTTACTTATTTTATTCCTTACTTTTTCTTTCTTACTTATTTACTCACTGGTTGTCTTTCTACTTGTTTGTGCTAGCGATGCGTTCAAAGACCGTTGGTTTTGTGACGTCTCGTCTGCAGTGGACTGATCTCTCCACTCTCCAGTCCTCCGGTTCAGGAGCTCATGGAAACCTTTCGTCCACACCAGGAAGTGACTGCTGTTGATGACTTATTAAAAGTGTTTAACAAATCTGCAATTCCATGAAAACTGTGCATCTTCTGAAGAAGAGCGTGTGATTTCGATCGAGAGGCAGGATCAACATACTTTCTTTAAGAGCATTTGAACTTTTACAATTTGTATAATGTTCCAGCTGATTCCTGCAGGATTCATGTGAATATGAACAGTTCTGTGATTACCTGAGTCAGACGTGTCAGATATGATAACAATAATATGATAAATCATCCCAGCAGCAGCGCCTCCCTCTGCCTCCAGCTCTGTGCATTCATTATGAATGAGAGCAGATCATGAGGGATATGAAGAGAACTGTCCCGCATCTCACAGAGATCCATATTTCTGCCTCACAACGAGGCGGGGAGATTTTAGTCGATGTCAGCTGGCAGTTTTTTTCATGCTTTTATATTTTACTGAGGGCCGTAATCATGGTCAGTTCATAACTCAGCAGGGATTATCATGCACTTTCCTCCCCTCGCTCACTACTTCCTCCCCTCGCTCACTACTCCCTCACCTCGCTCACTACTCCCTCCCCTCGCTCACTACTCCCTCACCTCGCTCACTGCTCCCTCACCTCGCTCACTACTCCAGCTTCTCGCTCACTACTCCCTCACCTCGCTCACTACTCCAGCTTCTCGCTCACTACTTCCTCCCCTCGCTCACTACTCCCTCGCCTCGCTCACTACTCCCTCACCTCGCTCACTGCTCCCTCACCTCACTCACTACTCCCTCTTCTCGCTCACTTCTTCTCGCTCACTACTCCCTCTTCTCGCTCACTACTCCCTCTTCTCGCTCACTACTCCCTCTTCTCGCTCACTACTCCCTCACCTCGCTCACTGCTCCCTCACCTCGCTCACTACTCCCTCTTCTCGCTCACTACTCCCTCTTCTCGCTCACTACTCCCTCACCTCGCTCACTACTTCCTCCCCTCGCTCACTACTCCCTCACCTCGCTCACTACTCCCTCTTCTCGCTCACTACTCCCTCACCTCGCTCACTACTCCCTCACCTCGCTCACTACTCCCTCTTCTCACTCACTACTCCCTCACCTCACTCACTACTCCCTCACCTCGCTCACTACTCCCTCTTCTCACTCACTACTCCCTCACCTCACTCACTACTCCCTCACCTCGCTCACTACTCCCTCACCTCGCTCACTACTCCCTCACCTCGCTCACTACTCCCTCACCTCGCTCACTACTCCCTCATCTCGCTCACTACTCCCTCACCTCGCTCACTACTCCCTCTTCTCGCTCACTACTCCCTCTTCTCGCTCACTACTCCCTCTTCTCGCTCACTACTCCCTCTTCTCGCTCACTACTCCCTCTTCTCGCTCACTACTCCCTCTTCTCGCTCCCTCACTCCCTCCCCTCGCTCACTACTCCCTCACCTCGCTCACTGCTCCCTCACCTCGCTCACTGCTCCCTCACCTCGCTCACTACTCCCTCACCTCGCTCACTACTCCCTCATCTCGCTCACTACTCCCTCATCTCGCTCACTACTCCCTCACCTCGCTCACTACTCCCTCACCTCGCTCACTACTCCCTCACCTCGCTCACTACTCCCTCATCTCGCTCACTACTCCCTCACCTCGCTCACTGCTTCCTCACCTCGCTCACTGCTCCCTCTTCTCGCTCACTACTCCCTCACCTCGCTCACTACTCCCTCATCTCGCTCACTACTCCCTCACCTCGCTCACTACTCCCTCTTCTCGCTCACTACTCCCTCTTCTCGCTCACTACTCCCTCTTCTCGCTCACTACTCCCTCTTCTCGCTCCCTCACTCCCTCCCCTCGCTCACTACTCCCTCACCTCGCTCACTGCTCCCTCTTCTCGCTCACTACTCCCTCACTCGCTCCCTACTCCCTCACTCGCTCCCTGCTCCCTCACCTCGCTCACTACTCCCTCACCTCGCTCACTGCTCCCTCTTCTCGCTCACTACTCCCTCACCTCGCTCACTACTCCCTCACCTCGCTCACTACTCCCTCTTCTCGCTCACTACTCCCTCTTCTCCCTCCCTGCTCCCTCACCTCCCTCACTACTCCCTCTTCTCGCTCCCTCACTCCCTCCCCTCGCTCACTACTCCCTCACCTCGCTCACTGCTCCCTCTTCTCGCTCACTACTCCCTCACTCGCTCCCTACTCCCTCACTCGCTCCCTGCTCCCTCACCTCGCTCACTACTCCCTCACCTCGCTCACTGCTCCCTCTTCTCGCTCACTACTTCCTCCCCTCGCTCACTACTCCCTCACCTCGCTCACTACTCCCTCCCCTCGCTCACTACTCCCTCACCTCGCTCACTGCTCCCTCACCTCGCTCACTACTCCAGCTTCTCGCTCACTACTCCCTCACCTCGCTCACTACTCCAGCTTCTCGCTCACTACTTCCTCCCCTCGCTCACTACTCCCTCGCCTCGCTCACTACTCCCTCACCTCGCTCACTGCTCCCTCACCTCACTCACTACTCCCTCTTCTCGCTCACTTCTTCTCGCTCACTACTCCCTCTTCTCGCTCACTACTCCCTCTTCTCGCTCACTACTCCCTCTTCTCGCTCACTACTCCCTCACCTCGCTCACTGCTCCCTCACCTCGCTCACTACTCCCTCTTCTCGCTCACTACTCCCTCTTCTCGCTCACTACTCCCTCACCTCGCTCACTACTTCCTCCCCTCGCTCACTACTCCCTCACCTCGCTCACTACTCCCTCTTCTCGCTCACTACTCCCTCACCTCGCTCACTACTCCCTCACCTCGCTCACTACTCCCTCTTCTCACTCACTACTCCCTCACCTCACTCACTACTCCCTCACCTCGCTCACTACTCCCTCTTCTCACTCACTACTCCCTCTTCTCGCTCCTTGCTCCCTCACCTCGCTCACTACTCCCTCACCTCGCTCACTACTCCCTCATCTCGCTCACTACTCCCTCACCTCGCTCACTACTCCCTCTTCTCGCTCACTACTCCCTCTTCTCGCTCACTACTCCCTCTTCTCGCTCACTACTCCCTCTTCTCGCTCACTACTCCCTCTTCTCGCTCCCTCACTCCCTCCCCTCGCTCACTACTCCCTCACCTCGCTCACTGCTCCCTCACCTCGCTCACTGCTCCCTCACCTCGCTCACTACTCCCTCACCTCGCTCACTACTCCCTCATCTCGCTCACTACTCCCTCATCTCGCTCACTACTCCCTCACCTCGCTCACTACTCCCTCACCTCGCTCACTACTCCCTCACCTCGCTCACTACTCCCTCATCTCGCTCACTACTCCCTCACCTCGCTCACTGCTTCCTCACCTCGCTCACTGCTCCCTCTTCTCGCTCACTACTCCCTCACCTCGCTCACTACTCCCTCATCTCGCTCACTACTCCCTCACCTCGCTCACTACTCCCTCTTCTCGCTCACTACTCCCTCTTCTCGCTCACTACTCCCTCTTCTCGCTCACTACTCCCTCTTCTCGCTCCCTCACTCCCTCCCCTCGCTCACTACTCCCTCACCTCGCTCACTGCTCCCTCTTCTCGCTCACTACTCCCTCACTCGCTCCCTACTCCCTCACTCGCTCCCTGCTCCCTCACCTCGCTCACTACTCCCTCACCTCGCTCACTGCTCCCTCTTCTCGCTCACTACTCCCTCACCTCGCTCACTACTCCCTCACCTCGCTCACTACTCCCTCTTCTCGCTCACTACTCCCTCTTCTCCCTCCCTGCTCCCTCACCTCCCTCACTACTCCCTCTTCTCGCTCCCTGCTCCCTCCCCTCCCTCCCTGCTCCCTCACCTCGCTCACTACTCCCTCATCTCGCTCACTACTCCCTCACCTCGCTCACTACTCCCTCTTCTCGCTCACTACTCCCTCTTCTCGCTCACTACTCCCTCTTCTCGCTCACTACTCCCTCTTCTCGCTCACTACTCCCTCTTCTCGCTCCCTCACTCCCTCCCCTCGCTCACTACTCCCTCACCTCGCTCACTGCTCCCTCACCTCGCTCACTGCTCCCTCACCTCGCTCACTACTCCCTCACCTCGCTCACTACTCCCTCATCTCGCTCACTACTCCCTCATCTCGCTCACTACTCCCTCACCTCGCTCACTACTCCCTCACCTCGCTCACTACTCCCTCACCTCGCTCACTACTCCCTCATCTCGCTCACTACTCCCTCACCTCGCTCACTGCTTCCTCACCTCGCTCACTGCTCCCTCTTCTCGCTCACTACTCCCTCACCTCGCTCACTACTCCCTCATCTCGCTCACTACTCCCTCACCTCGCTCACTACTCCCTCTTCTCGCTCACTACTCCCTCTTCTCGCTCACTACTCCCTCTTCTCGCTCACTACTCCCTCTTCTCGCTCCCTCACTCCCTCCCCTCGCTCACTACTCCCTCACCTCGCTCACTGCTCCCTCTTCTCGCTCACTACTCCCTCACTCGCTCCCTACTCCCTCACTCGCTCCCTGCTCCCTCACCTCGCTCACTACTCCCTCACCTCGCTCACTGCTCCCTCTTCTCGCTCACTACTCCCTCACCTCGCTCACTACTCCCTCACCTCGCTCACTACTCCCTCTTCTCGCTCACTACTCCCTCTTCTCCCTCCCTGCTCCCTCACCTCCCTCACTACTCCCTCTTCTCGCTCCCTGCTCCCTCCCCTCCCTCCCTGCTCCCTCACCTCGCTCTCGGCTCCGCCCACAATGTGGTAAGTCGAGTCAGAGGGGATCATTTAGCGCTAATGGCTCGGCTGCAACTGGACCCTGTCTGTCCAACAACATCCCCTCAGCTCTGCGGCCCGCTGTGCAAAATGTCACCTCTGAAAATTACCATCAAGCGAGGGGGGAGATTCTCCCCCCTCCCCCCCCCCCCCGAGCTAAATGGCTATATAAGTAGCGCGGCGGTAATAGGTAGCAATCTGGAGCTAATCTGATGAGATCATTTGGAAAACGTTGGACCGGTGGTTAAGAGGAAGGACGGAGGGGGGAGGGGCTCTGCGTGTGTGTGTGTGTGTGTGTGTGTGTGTGTGTGTGTGTGTGTGTGTGTGTGTGTGTGTGTGTGTGTGTGTGTGTGTGTGTGTGTGTCTGTTTATGCACGAGAGTTTGATTGTAACGAAGCATCATCAAAGCCTACGTTGAGACCGAGGACTCGCGTGGACACAGCTGGACGCTCATGTGATCACAGGCGTGCAGCAGTGTGTGTGTGTGTGTGTGTGTGTGTGTGTGTGTGTGTGTGTGTGTGTGTGTGTAGGGAGGGGACAGGATGGCAGGGGTTGGTGTGTGGAGGGTGAATATTACTGTCGGCGGGCACCAGATGCCAGCTGGCAGCCGCACAAAGGGAAGAGTGGGCTGAACAATTACTGTTATTCATAGCTGAGCCAACAGAGAAGCTCTCTGCCATCAGAGGCACACACACACACACACACACACACACACACACACACACACACACACACACACACACACACACACACACACACAGGCCGGATTCATCACACATACGTGTGGATTCAGAGGCATGGAAAACGAAGAATATAGCTGTCGATCTTCAGGCGGTGGCAAACACACAACATCCATCTCTCACACACGCGTTAATACGTGTGTGTGTGTGTGTGTGTGTGTGTGTGTGTGTGTGTGTGTGTGTGTGTGTGTGTGTGTGTGTGTGTGTGTGTGTGTGTGACACGTTGTGATTTAGTCGTGACGCTAAACCGGGAAAAAAGAAAACTTGGACGACAGGTTTTTTCTTCTCCTTCTTTTCTTTGTTTCAATCGTCGCTGCACAACCTCATTTTCTCATAACCCACTTTTTTTTCTGCAGAGAAGTGCAGTAATTGTTATTAAGTTCAATCAGAATGGGGTCAGCACTGGAAGCCACTCGGCCCCCGTGTTTAGTGATTAACATTTCACATGAATATCTCATTACGGGAGACAAAAGGTTGCTAATATGAGGCTCCACTTCCAGTCTGGATGCAATCAGTCCTGAATCCAGCAGCAGCTCCGTCACGTCTGCTTAAGGTCCTGAATAAAGTGAAACACTTGATGTCCACACAACAGAACTCATTACACTTTAAACTGTTTACATTCAGAGATGTGATGAAACTCTTTATGAAGGAATCTTCATGTGTGTTAGTCGTTCTGTTAACGGCAACGTCGGTCAGCTGTTTCGGAATATATATATATATATATATATATATATATATATACCAGTTCCAGTAGAGACCTGTCAATCACCTTTAGCCCCGCCCCTAAAGCGTCCCCTGCTTTATGGTCTGTTTGACTCTAAATGACCATAATTTACTAAATGAACATCATGCTGTATTGAAGAAGACTTGAAACTAGAGATTGAGACATAAACTCATGTTTACAATGTTTACTGAGGGAATACATCAAGAGAAGTAGAGTCATTTATATAGACTTCTATACAACCAGAGGAGTCACCCCCTGGTGGTCAGGAGAGAGAATGCAGCTTTAACACATGAAGCATAGACTTCTATACAACCAGAGGAGTCGCCCCCTGGTGGTCAGGAGAGAGAATGCAGCTTTAACACATGAAGCATATACTTCTATACAACCAGAGGAGTCACCCCCTGGTGGTCAGGAGAGAGAATGCAGCTTTAACACATGAAGCATAGACTTCTATACAACCAGAGGAGTCGCCCCCTGGTGGTCAGGAGAGAGAATGCAGCTTTAACACATGAAGCATATACTTCTATACAACCAGAGGAGTCACCCCCTGGTGGTCAGAGAGAATGCAGCTTTAACACATGAAGCATAGACTTCTATACAACCAGAGGAGTCGCCCCCTGGTGAGTTTCTTACACACCTACCAAAGTTGAATCAACGACTCTGCTTGCTTGACCTGCAGGGTCTGTACTGTTATAATATCCTATCGGAGCTCATAATTCCTCGTAAACACTGTCCACTTGGTTTGAGCTTGGATGTCGTCGCTTTAAGGGATGTGATAGCTTTTCCATCCAAGCCGTATCCACAAGTGATAATAATATTAAAAAAAGGAAACAAGAGAATGCCCTTTCGGCTCCTTTAAATAAAGAGTCGACGTTATTCGAACGCTGTAAAATGAAGACACGGTGCGATCTAAACCGACAGCAGGCGGAAACCAAGCAAGACCTCATATGCTTCTGATATGAGGAACCACAACACGCTCCCTTTTCCTTCTCCTTACCTCCTCGGTATGAACAGAGAGGGACTGTGTGTTTGGATGACTGCCTCTATTGGAAAAGCACCCTCCTCTGATCTGCCTGTGTTGACCCGCGCTCGACCCCGGAGGCCTCATCTCCCTGGATAACAAGACAAAGAGGGTAAATGTGTTGATAGTGGCAGACGGTGCTGGAATTCTGGGCAAATGTGTCAAATTAGTTCTCACGTCTGGAGCCTGGTTCCTCTCCACCTCGCCGTGATCCCTCGCTCCCTCGCTCCCTTGCCTCCGCTGCTCTTTACACCCTGGTCGGTCTCACCCCTCACTCCTCCCACAATGCAACGCTCCATTCCTCCTGTGACCCCGTCCCTGGTTCCTCTCTCTCATCCTATACGGCCACACATTGGGCAGAGAACCACGGGGGTGAAACCCGTCGCCCACAGATCTCTGTGAAAACCACAAGAGCTGCTGCAGGATCTCTTTTATGTGTTTATTGTCTTTTATTCAGTGTTCCATATACACTCAGATGGCCAAGAAGCACGGGGAGTGGTAGCATTTCTTAGATGTAACCTGCTGACTGATGGCAATGGCACATTTTGCTACATTTTTTATTTTATTATTATTGATTTTTCCTGTTTATCACTAATGGCATATGACACAATATGAAAAATGACGCACGGCCGACCTGCCGGCCCAAACGCCACCAATGGCTTCCACCAGATGGAAGCTAAGCTAACCCAGCTAGGACCTCAGGCTACTACACTACCCAGCATGCTCCTGGCTGTCTGATACCCGGTCGTAGGAAAACAAGATGGATGAAAGCAGCGGGTTTCCTCGTGTTTATATTTTAATATTAAGATGTCGGCCATTTTATTTGCACAGATAATTTTTTGTTTTTGCTGCTGTTTACATTCCTTAGGATGCTAATAACAAAAAATGCACTATAGGAATGTACAACTGTGTTTGTTCTGTTACAAATGGGCATGAAAGGAATTTTGTTGTGCATCCCTGTGTTGCGTAATAACAATAAATCCTTAAACCTTGATTGAAGCTTAAAGGCATCGGGTCAAACACAAGCATTGTCATAATATTCTGTCTGCAAAAACCCATCACCGGCACCTGTGTCATTTTGCAACGTCAAAAGAAACTGTTCTCGTTCCGTGTTCGTAGCAAAACCTACGGAGATGAATGCATTGAAATGTGGTTTCATTCACGGGGGTCGGACCTTGAGACAAGAACCGCCCAGCCGGACCAAACGCCACTGAGAGCGAAGAAGTTGAGAGGAGAAGAGATGGGAGCTAAGCTAGCTCCACCCTCTCAATTTTGGTTGCAAAAAAAGAGATGGTGACGACCAAAAACTAAGATGGTGACGGTCAAAAACCAAGATGGCGACTAAAAACCAAGAGAGCAACAACCAAGACGGCGACAACCAAAAACCAAGAAGCGAAAACCGGCAATGACCAGAAACCAAGATGGTGACAACCAGAAACCAAGATGGAGTCTTCCGAACCTCCGTGCACACGACGGCTACGTCTGTTTCTTACACAATGTTGATGCAAACACAGGGTTCAAACTTTATTTGTTTAACGAGGAAGGAAGTTACCTCCAGTGTTCTGGACTTAAAATGTGTTTGGTGACAGCAACTTTGTTTGTTTATAATCCTTGAGGTTATTGAAGGATTGTTATTAAGCGTTAAATAGATAAAAAACAATCTAATTAGCATTGATTTGTCAATAGTCAATAAAGATCCCAATCTTTCCCTATCGTGGATTAAGTTGCATAAACACGACCATAAGTGAATGTTGATGATGCTTTAGTTCCAATGAGTTCAAACTAAATGACAAATAACAAATATGTGGACAGTAAATGTCAGTGAGAACATTTGGAGTCAATATAAACTCCTGTTAATAAAAAAACAACGTAATGCGCAATGTTTCCAATGAAACTAAATGAGTGCAACATTATTTTTCGGGGTTGCATAGCTCAGTGATTGGGGCTCAGTAACATAAAACATAAGCAACACATACTTTTACTTCTGTCCTTTTGTCTTAGTTTTGCAGCGTAACCAGTGAACTACGAGAGGAAATAAAACGACAGCAGATGCTCTCGGTGGGGCGGATCGCCTCCAGTGAACGTGTCTGTTTGTGTGCTATGGAAGACACACACACACACACACACACACATGAAAAAACACAGTCATGAGAGCGAGGGAGGGTAAACAGAAGCGGGAATACGCAGAAGTGTGTTGGTGTGTATGACCCAAGGACATTCTCCCGCGTGCCCTCCCCAAGTTCCAGAGTTGGCCTCAGATGCTTTCCTCTCCACTTCTGCAGCCGCCTTCACACCGAAGCTCTCAGAAAACCCCTGAGCAAGGTTATAGTGCTCACATGTACTGTACGCCTCACTTATGCATGAGCCGCCCTGCTCCTTTCCGGGGGAATTCTGATTCTTTTCCCGCGATAAAAGTTGCATGGCCTTACCCACTCCGAAGGGAGTAAATGATTCAACGCCCGGGCGTAGATGGTAAGTAAGCAACTAATGTTAATTCAGCCCTTTTTCTTTTTTCTCTTTTTTTCTCTGATAGGGTATCAAGTGAGGGGCATCGCTGCATTTACCCTCCTGTCCTCCTTTGAACACGCGGGGTTGGAGCCCATGTCACGCAACAGAATATTTACCCTGGAAGATCTGGAGCGACGAGGAGCGTTTCAACTCTTCACCATAAACACACAGTACGCTGGGTTGAATTGAAAAAATAATAAATGAATAAATAAAAGCGTACAAAGAGCCGACGCTGAAAATAATCTTTGGTATCAACTTGCATTCGATTCGTGTATGTTTTTGTTTTTCCGCAAACATGTTCCCGCTCATGCATATGTCTGTGTGTGTGTGTGTGTGTGTGTGTGTTTCACATTTATGCTGTGCTAATGCAACCCGTCCTCCACCTGGGCTACTTAAGCCCCTCCCCCTCTCACCGCATCGGAAAAGCCTCAGAAATTAAAATAGTTTTATGTGTAAGTAAGATTCAGTGAACTCCATTATTCCCCCACTATTTGCTTGAATAATTCAGGGCAGACGGCTGCATTATGGATAAAGTGTACAGTTTGAAGAGCCTGCAGCTATCGGGGCTTTAATGACGGGAGGGAGGGAGACGTCGTTAGCTCCAGTCCCTTTCTGCAGGATTAGAAACACGCTCTGCAAGCAGGAGGCTGGACCAGAGGACTGAAGGGCAAAAGGCCAAAACATTTTGGAGAACGTCCCGCTCTCCTCAGGAGGTGTGGCTTCAGCTGAGTGATGTCATCATGTGATCGTTTACATCTCATTACTGAATATGTTTATGTTTTAGTTGTGGTTTGTCAGAGAGAAAACACGACTCATGCAGAAATGAGTCAAATCATATTTAATGTAATCTGTGTTTAGTGATATTCTCCTCAGCTTCTTCACATCCTGTTATTTTCCTCGACAGATAAAAGACTAAACTCTGTTCATCTTCTGTTTTGAATGTGTTGCATTATTATTACTATTAATATAGTTTTTATTATTATTGTCTCTTTTGGTTTTCCTGTTGTTTTTCCCAATTAAAATGAACTTTGAGCAACATTGCTCGCTCCTCACGGAGAAGCCTGAAAAACATATATTTTTTTTTTTTTACTTCCCAATTTTGGAAATTAATCAAATTAATATTCATGAAAAATATATACAGAATGTATTTAAGCGTCTTTGAGTATTTTGAAAAGCGCAATATAAAATGTATGTATTATTATTATTATTATTATTATTATTATTATTATTATTATTATTATTATTATTATTATATAAAAACACATCAAACTAAATCAGTTGAGTGGAGGAGCTTGTGTCAAAGCCAGAGGTTTCAGGCCTTCTCTCTCCCACACCATTAGCACCATTAGCACCAGTCCAGTAGAACCACTGGTTCACCAGCAGCCTGTTTAAGAGTCTGCAGTCTTAAACTGGCACAGCGAGGGTTCACACTATTAGCCGGTAGCAGTGACATCCAAAAACACACACTTACCCGCTCGCACACATAAACACCCTTCACCAGCCAGCGGGGAGTCTTCCTGTTCCCACTCGGCTCCAGCGGGGAACCCCGAGCACAGACTCCGCCTAATTACCCACATTCCTCTAATTATCCAATCATAAAGCCATTAGCGGGCTCACACCATATTAACGTGGTCCCGCCCACATGCCAATTTGTGCAGAGCCAAGATGCAACTGGAAGGGCTTCCTCCAGCACGCCGCCTCACGAGCGCCGCCTCAAGGCGGGTTGAGGCGCTTCTCTTGGCCCGCGACGAACAAATAATAGATTTAACGGCAGCTGCAGGTTTTTATTATTTATTTACCAATAAAAGCTCAGCAGTTAGTTCATGTGCCTTTAATTAAACTTAAAGGGTAAACTGTGGAACGAGATATTCAAGGAAACAGAACAGTGATGGAGCAAATATAGACTTCTATACAACCAGAGGAGTCACCCCCTGGTGGTCAGGAGAGAGAATGCAGCTTTAACACATGAACCATAGACTTCTATACAACCAGAGGAGTCGCCCCCTGGTGGTCCGGAGAGAGAATGCAGCTTTAACACATGAAGCATAGACTTCTATACAACCAGAGGAGTCGCCCCCTGGTGGTCAGGAGAGAGAATGCAGCTTTAACACATGAAGCATAGACTTCTATACAACCAGAGGAGTCGCCCCCTGGTGGTCAGGAGAGAGAATGCAGCTTTAACACATGAAGCATAGACTTCTATACAACCAGAGGAGTCGCCCCCTGGTGGTCCGAAGAGAGAATGCAGCTTTAACACATGAAGCATATACTTCTATACAACCAGAGGAGTCGCCCCCTGGTGGTCCGGAGAGAGAATGCAGCCAGGATACGCTTGCAGATATTCTGTCAGGTTTTAAGGTTTTTAAGACTACTTATACATTATAGCATCAGAAGTGAATCGTGAACTCGTTCATCTTTTGGGACGGTGAACTTAGTGAAAAAATAAAAAAGCGTGAACTAGTTCCTTTTACTCTGTGAACTGAAGTTTGAACTTGCACAACACCGGCTGCTAGTCAGAGCTAACCAGCCGCGAGGAGCTTCTGTCAGACTCTCACTTTCTCCGCTGGAAAGACAGGAAGTCCTGAGGGGCCGGCGGTTGCTACTCCAAGAAACAACCGACCGAAAACAGCTGCTGGTGGCAGAAGACGATAAAACATGTTTGTTTTTACCGTATACATTTTTTTCCCATGCCTTCTTCTTCCTCGTCAAAACCGGCAGCAGGTGGGTCAGAGACGCGTTGCGCTACTAGCAGCTAATGTAGCATTGCGCTTCTTCTTCTTCTTCTTCTTCTTCTTCTTCTTCTTCTTCTTCTTCTTCTTCATAGTTTTTGTCCCCAGCGACAGAAAACAATGCAAAAGAAAACCATAAGGAGAAGTTGAACGCCGCTGAATCTATTATTGATATGTGTTCAGTCCCGGCGGCGTGTTGTGTAACAGAGTCTCCAGATTGTTCCCTCCTTTATTCATACCCGTCAGAGGACGGCGGGTTATTGGAGGGAATGGGGCGGACGAAGAAGACACAGAGCACAGATGTTCGGCGCAGCTGGCTCGGGTTAACGGCTAACGTAGACGTGCACAGACTGTGTGTGTGTGTGTGGGAGGTGGGGGTCGCTAGCTCTACAGCTAGCTCATCCACCTGACTGATTTGGAGGTCGCAGGCAGAGGTCAAGTCTGCCAGAGTGAAGGAAGAACTAGAAGAGAAATGTGGAGAAGTCGAAGAACAGGAAGTGAAGAAGCTAAGTGCATGAAGAAGAATATCATCTGTGTTCTGGTGACTCCGACGGGACAAATGAAAACGTGAAAGCAAATCATTTAAAAGTAGCAGCTCGTCTACGAACAGCTAAATGTGTTGAGATAAGTCAGACGTATTATTACAGGATTACCGGGATTTATTTTGCCATTTGGAGCTGCAACCAGTTGTCCAGTGGGGCAAAAAAGTTTAGCTAAAAAACGGAATTATTATATTATTAAAAGATGTCGACCCTCTGAACCCCAAAACCTGCCTAAAAGGATTGTAAAGCATGTTGTCTTTAAACACTCGCCAGGTTTATCAGAGCCAGAAGCTGTAAAAACCCTCATTCTTGTCAGATTTTCATCTTTCCAACGGTCCTTAAACACATCTTGTGTAGCCAAAACTAAGCTTCAAATTGTTCAAAATTGAATCAAAATAAAATAGTCGTTATTTCTCACTTAAAGACACAAATAAATGCTTTAATCTCACCTGATCCTGTAAGAAACATAACATTGAGACTAAAAATTCCTTGAAACTTTCGACTGAACTGCAGTGCGTTGAGCATAAAAAACACCCCGACACTGCTCGGCGGGAGACGTAATTATGTTTCCACGTTCATGAAAACGTTTTATTTCCTTTGGTGTAACGTGTGTAAGGTATACTTTGCTTCTCCGTGTCTGGAGCCGGGCGGCTGACGGCCGAGCGCTTTGAGCTTTAATGGACTCCAGCAGACGCTCTGGCAGGAAGTCGTGCCAAGGCCGGGAATGACACCGAGAACGCCGGCGCTGGCTCCGGCACAAACAACCCACAGAAAGAAGAAGAAGAAGCTCAAATCCATTAATTCTGCCTTCTTACATCCACAAACAGCGGCTCCTCCTCGACCACATTGTTTCATTTGATGACTCTTTTCATTTATCCTCGTTTATCGGACGGCGTGAGCAAGGTGACGGCGCATAATGGCGCTTTGTCAAACCCGCTCCGTGCCCAAGGTATGGACTGACAATGGAGGATCTCAGCGTCTCCGCACACAATAAAAAAACCTCCGCCTCCCGTCGCTAGAAACCAATAAACGCCGCCTTTGTTTTAGCTCCACGGCCATTGTTCCGTCTCCATAAAGATTTTTCTCTTCTTTGGCACAGATGCTTTTTTGTTTTCGTCTCCGACCGAGTTTGAACAATGACGCTCACTCGCTTTTCATTTCTTTCTTTCTTTCTTTCCCTCTTGCAGTCGCCTTGAGTGGAAAAGCATCACGAGTGTCCAGTAAAATGCTGCAACGAGAACTAGCAAATCATCCCATTAAAGCACGACCACTTCCGCACATCTGGACGAGTCCGAAAGGTTTTCAGTCGTCGGTTTTTCCGTGAAGACGAACGTGCGTTTGGTGAAGTGGTGAACAGACGACTGGATTGTTCTGCACCTGTTGAGTGAGAGTTGGTGAACGAAAACAAATGAAAGTTTTTCGAAAAATAATTCAAGGCCGCATCCGGATGTGTTTGTCTTCCAGTCTCCTTTGTTTTGCTTTGGCATCAGTGAAGCTTCTGATGAGGATTTATGGGATGATTTTGGGGGAATTGAAAAACAAAAACTAATTAATTATCAACGCTTTAAGACTGGAAACAATTAATTTCTACAATGATGAAAATGTATTGTCTTGATAAAGCGTATACTTCCTCCATTCTCCCAGAAATCTCACTCATATATATATATATATATATATATATATTGTAGATATATACATATAAACCTAAATGAAATGCCCCTCCTCTGCTGAGCAGCTGCAGACGTTACACATCCAGTGTCTTCTGCTGCAGCAGAATCAAGGCAGGAATTCAAAGATGGAGTCCTTTCAAACAGATGCTGGCCGTGTCTTTGCTGTCACTTTTTAATAAATGAGGGATCACATCTTACAGAAAGAGATGTGATCTTTCTGCAGAAGATACCGGACGCTTCAAACGGACCTCAAGAACCACGAGAGCAGGAGGACAGAAAGCGGAGGCTACGCGACAAAGACAAGCTAAAGATAGACGCAGAGTAAAGCGCTTCCACGTGTGTGAGGAGAGTCCAGCTGCGCCCCCTGTTGACGGGCCACCTCCTCCACTGGAGGTACACGGCTCGTCTTCAGAGTCAGAGATGGAGAGTCGGTTAAGGTAAATAGTTTTTTACCTTAGATCACATGCGACAGGATGCAACACAGAAAATATGTGCACACTAGATTACAGTCTGTGCATAAAGACGCACAAACGCTGCTTTAAATGACCTCAGCTGAGTCGCCACCACTCCTCCTCCTCCTCCTCTTCCTCCTCCTCCCCCCCCCCTGTCATCTCCAGGTCATAATGTAACATGACACCAGCGGTTGCAACAAGGCCGGCCAGCCAACCCGAGCGTTTAAGACCAATGAATATCATTTGCTCCCGGTAGGTTCCCTGGCGCTTCCAGACGCTGCCGCCGCCAGACTGAATCAGCGTTCGCGCCTGTCATGTCTCTGACGTGACAGAACACACACACACACACACACACACACACACACACATATACTGTAAAGGCGCACATGCATCAACACACACCCGGAGAATATCGTCCGCCTCTGGAGACCACTTTGTTGTTCCTGATGCTTCTGTCATCCTCAATACACTTCACGCTGCTCTTACAAATCCACACAGATTTCTCACATCTCACACTCCCTTTCAAAAAAAAAAGAAAGAGAAAAGCTTTCAAGGGTTATCGCCATGCAAACCACATTAGGAGCCTTTACAGGTGAAAGCAGCCGCGGTGGGATGCCCTCCCTCATTAGGGGGATTAAAGACGGGGCGGCCCCCTCGCCTCTCACCTCGGCTCTGGTTTCCTGGCTTAGGCCGCTGTTTAAATTCCCCCCTGCACTCTGGAAATGTCCTCCCTGGGGATCTTTGATCACACACACACACACACACACACACACACACACACACACACCCCTAACCCTGAACCGCCCCACCACTGGGATGGGGGTAAGAGGGCTGGAGGGGTTCAGGGGTAACGCTGTCGGAGATAAGAGAGAGGAGGCAACGGAATGAAAGGGAGGGAGGTCTAGTAGAGATCAACCGGGGTTCGGGGAGGGGTGTGTGTGTGTGTGTGTGTGTGTGTGTGTGTGTGTGTGTGTGTGTGCGGGGGAGGTGGGGGGGCTAATGAACCCCACTAATACCCCCCCCCCCCCCCCCCCCTCCACACACACATTTAAGTAGCCTAATTACCTGCCAGATCTGGTGCAATGACAGCACCTGCATTGAGGGGGTCAAAGCACGCGGTTCTTCGGGACGCGCTAACAACCTTGTTAGGAAATACCTCACGCTAATGAGAGCTAATCACGCGCCGTGTTTAGCTTCATGCTAACGGCGGCGCATGTGATCTTAAAAGCGAGCGCGCGGACCCGGGCGCTGTATATATCGTTTCATCTGGAAGGCGGCGCCGGGCCGCGCCCCTCGGACGAGGGCCCGGCTTCACGAGGCGGGGCCGTGCGCATCAATCCCTCACGTGGACGCGCATCACATGCGTGTGCGCGTACGGCAATTATAATCAGTATTTGACATGCAAGACGTACCGCGAGGGCTCCTTTGGATTGGAGAAGGAGGAGCGTGGGTGCGTGAGGACGGAGCTGATTTTTTAAAGAACCCACAGGAAAAACTCTGAGCTGTAATAATTCAAAGGTTTGAGCGACTCAAGTCTCATTTCCCTAGAAAGGAGGAGTGATTTAGAGCCGGCCTGTTTGGATTTACCTCAATACCTGTAGTGTATATTTAACCGTGTCCTCTCTAATCCTCCTCCAGCATGAAGTACAGTACATGTGCTGTACGTACGCGAGGAAATCTGTTCGCAGACATCCAGGATATCAGAGCAGATCAGAGACAGAGCGGCTCCCAAAAGCGCTATCTCATCAAATTAAACGTTTATTGTGATAAAAACAAACGATGCTCCGATTAAAACGGCAGTGTGTGACAAGAAAGAAGAAAAGCAACCACCGAAAAAATGAAACCGCCCCGAGGCCCAAAGCCGTGACCAAATACTAAGTTTTCAGAGGAAGCGATGAAGGAAATTGGGCGGAAAAAAAGGAGACAAGGAGACAAGGAGACAAGGAGCTATTTGGTGAAAGAGCACTGCAGGTTTGGGCCGATTTGGAGTGAAATATGTCGGACATGAAGCGCTGAGGCACTTTGGGCTCTTCAGTCTCGGCTTATCACACATTTATCTTTGATTACAATGCGGACACAGCGCAGTAATCTGTAATAACTACTGACGTCACGCTGATGGGAGAGATTATTTTTAAAGCTATTATCTGAAGAAATGCGCTTTCTTTAACACATTTTACAAATTGATGGTGGGATTTTTTTTTGCAGGTTATGGCGGTCTTTATACTTTACTTCCTGGTTCATGATTACGTGATAATATTACATATGAATTGATTTAGTGGGATAAACGGCAGCCTCCGGTTCTGCCGAGTGAAGCTGGTGCTGAAGTGTCTTTAAAGCTGCATTCTCTCTCCTGACCACCAGGGGGTGACTCCTCTGGTTGTATAGAAGTATATGCTTCATGTGTTAAAGCTGCATTCTCTCTCCTGACCACCAGGGGGTGACTCCTCTGGTTGTATAGAAGTCTATGCTTCATGTGTTAAAGCTGCATTCTCTCTCCTGACCACCAGGGGGTGACTCCTCTGGTTGTATAGAAGTCTATGCTTCATGTGTTAAAGCTGCATTCTCTCTCCTGACCACCAGGGGGTGACTCCTCTGGTTGTATAGAAGTCTATGCTTCATGTGTTAAAGCTGCATTCTCTCTCCTGACCACCAGTGGGTGACTCCTCTGGTTGTATAGAAGTATATGCTTCATGTGTTAAAGCTGCATTCTCTCTCCTGACCACCAGTGGGTGACTCCTCTGGTTGTATAGAAGTCTATGCTTCATGTGTTGAAGCTGCATTCTCTCTCCTGACCACCAGGGGGTGACTCCTCTGGTTGTATTGAAGTCTATGCTTCATGTGTTAAAGCTGCATTCTCTCTCCTGACCACCAGGGGGTGACTTCTCTGGTTGTATAGAAGTCTATATAAATGGCTCTACTTCTCTTGATTTATTCCCTCAGTAAACATTGTAAACATGAGTTTATGTCTCAATCTCTAGTTTCAAGTCTTCTTCAATACAGCATGATGTTCATTTAGTAAATTATGGTCATTTAGAGTCAAACAGACCATAAAGCAGGGGACGCTTTAGGGGCGGGGCTACCAGGTGATTGACAGACAAACGCCACGCGGCTACATCATCACAACCATGAAGCTTCCTTTTCTTTTCTTCCTTTTCTTTTCTTTCTTTTCTTCCTTTTCTTTTCTTTCTTTTCTTTCTTCCATGCTGAGAGGACTCTCCTGTAAATGGGCACCTGCACTTAGCGGCTGAGTATCACCGCTCTGCACTTGATGCTAAGTGCTCGTTAAGGTCCTCGAGGTCAATTCATTTTCAAAATGCGAAAACCATCTCGCATTCAAACACAGAAATTACACACACACACACACACACACACACACACACACACAGATCTCAGCGTGGAGACGGGTGAGCCGCCTTAACTCATCTCATCCCTCCGGCTTTTGACGACGATGAATCACTAAACGGCTCTAAACAAACTCCTCTCAGAGCCCCGGATGAATAAGTGAGGGCATAAAAGCTACATCGATAGCATTCTAACGCATTAACGTGCCAAATAAATAAATAAGTGGTGATGCAAGCGGGGGGGGATGCGCATTCTTTTGTACATTGAATCTATTTTATCGGAGCCTGTAAAAATAAGTTGACGGAGGCTAATTGTGCTGGGTGCTGAATAATGGATCACAGCGGAGACGGACTTCCTGGAGCTTGTTCCCCCCGCTGAAGCTTTCGGGTTCCTCTCCCCGCTTTTGCCTTCAGGTAAAAAATATGTCACAACCCCCCCCCATCCATCACCCGCCCCTCTTCTCTTCCTCGTCTCCGGTTCATCTTCGTCCTCCTCCGTCGTCGTCCAGGAGTTTTTAAACAGGAAGTGAGGACCGAAAACTTTTTTAAATGATTTATTAAACGGAGAAGTTCTGGCAAATACGATACGTGTTTTGAGTCTCTTGATTTGCAAATCAACAAGTTCTTGAACGTTACTTTCCATATATTGTTAATAATAATATGTTTAAGTTTCTTTCTACCCTCAAATTGCACAAAAGGAAAAATCCAAAAGGGAAGCTTGAAAATCAATAAAAACACATCGGAAATGAAATATTGACCTCAGTAATGATGAAATTTCTTCTGTTCCCGAATGTCATTGAGACAAAAACTGTCCCTCGCAGGCCTCCGTAGTTATTGGTAACACTCACATACTTAGTTAGAACTGCGTCGTCACACACCAGCGCAGCAATAACGTATTCACAAAGGTATAAAGGAGTGTTTATGTGCATATCAAATGCATATTATTGATAGATTAAATATATTGATCATTGATTTCCCATATTATCAGATGCAGATCCCTTTGTTGTTTGATTATAGCAGCTGGTCTACAAGGATCCCGACTTTTATTTATTTTGCCATTCTTCCTATTAATACTATTTTTTCCTTTCTTATCTTAATTTATAGGGGTATTTTTTTCCTAAATACACACAAGTCAAATGATAAAATAAATAAAATATTGTATTTTTATTGATTAAAACAAATCTTCTCAGTCGTAGTTTTATTGATATTTTATCAGAGCCAATTTTAGGAAGTTAAACAGCTCGTATTTCATCTCTAATATATATTTACGTTGTGGTGAAAACATCTGGATTAATTCTAGTTCATCACCAAAACTACATTTCACTAGATTGCATGTGAACGCATCATGAGAACGTTATCATTTACCTTCAGTCCGTGTTCATTTTCACTGCGCAGAGCCTGAACGCATCATAATGTAACTGATGTGAACCTCTGCTGGTTCTCCGTTAGCGGTGCTGCTAACGTTACTAGCTGTCCTCCTGCTGGTTCTCCGTTAGCGGTGCTGCTAACGTTACTAGCTGTCCTCCTGTTGGTTCTCTGTTAGCGGTGCTGCTAACGTTACTAGCTCTCCTCCTGTTGGTTCTCCATTAGCGGTGCTGCTAACGTTACTAGCTCTCCTCCTGCTGGTTCTCCGTTAGCGGTCCTGCTAACGTTACTAGCTCTCCTCCTTTTGGTTCTCCGTTAGCGGTGCTGCTAACGTTACTAGCTCTCCTCCTGTTGGTTCTCCGTTAGCGGTGCTGCTAACGTTACTAGCTCTCCTCCTGTTGGTTCTCCGTTAGCGGTGCTGCTAACGTTACTAGCTGTCCTCCTGTTGGTTCTCCGTTAGCGGTGCTGCTAATGTTACTAGCTCTCCTCCTGCTGGTTCTCCGTTAGCAGTGCTGCTAACGTTACTAGCTCTCCTCCTGTTGGTTCTCCGTTAGCGGTGCTGCTAACGTTACTAGCTCTCCTCCTGTTGGTTCTCCGTTAGCGGTTCTGCTAACGTTACTAGTTCTCCTCCTGTTGGTCTAAACACTGATTGGTTGATTACAAAGTCACATGACCAGTGACTAGAGAAACATTCATGATGTCCTGATCACACGTGTTATGGATATTGGAGGATAAAACTGTATTAACGTTAAACTGTGGAATTAATTTCAAGGACGGCAGCGGTCCGCTCCACCTCGACCGCTTCCTTCAAAAGTGACGTCTATCTGCTTCACACACACCATCACAGCGACTCTCTCGAGGCCCTTCGGGGTCGTACGGCGCCGCTTGAAGTCAGATTCTCATGTTTAAGACAACGGAACAACAATTAAATCCAAAAGTTGTAGTTTCCCCCTAAAACCCTGAAACCCTGACAGCCAGCGGAGGACACCAGTAATCCTCTTACTCTGCACGACCCCACGAGTGGGAGCGAGGCTTTGTTGGTAAATACCCGTATCAAGTTGTGTTGCTTCGCGTCTAATATGGCATCAAAGTTCGTCGTCCATGTGACCGGGAGGCGAGTTGAAAGCGAGGTTGCGTGTTTGCATAAGCGTCTCGGCCTCATCAGAGGAACGTGTGCAGCTGATGGAAGACTGCTTACACTGATTCCCTGCTCGACCTCGGGCTTGTTAAAAGAGCCGCCGCTTGAGATGTGTGTCCCGCGGCTAATGAGTTGCTCTTTTGGAGAAAAAGTTTAAAAAAGAGAGGAAACGCAGTTGTTCTGAGCTGAACTTGAGACTTGACGTGTCCTGCAGGAGCTTTTCAGAACGCATCCAAACAGGCTGCAATTACTATTGTTTCGTTTCTCTCTTTGTTCGTGGAGAGCTGACATTTCACACTCACTGTGCCGTTCATCCCAAAAACACCGCGGCGCCGCGAGACTGATATTTTTCTTTATATTTCGTCGTTGCCGTGGCTTCTGATAAACTGCAGATAACAGCTGTGATAATCGCTCTGACAGACACGACGTCGCTCAGGCAGATAAGTCGGACTCTTTTTGCAGGAATCAAGATAAACATCTCAGATAAGACATCTCCTTTAAATAGTCTTCATCAGAGGCGCTTCATTGGAGAAAGAATATCTTATAAAAGGCGGTTTGGGGGCATTGAAGTGAGTCCACAACCCATTTTTTACTATATATTTATTCAATTTAAAATTCTATTTTAGCGTGAAATATACATTTAAATAAATGTTATATTCTATATTTATGTTCTAATTAAATTAAATTTGAACACAACGAGAAAACGTTGTTGTTGTTGTTGTTTCGAGTGTGATGCGATAAACAATAATGGTAAAAAAAAAAGGGTGGAACATCGTCGGCCAAAAATGTATTATTGTATTTAAAAAAAATAAAAATGAAATGACAGATAAGATAAAAGAAAAGCGAGCCCGCAGACTTCGTTTAGCTCGGCTCTGCTCGTTACCCGGCTGGTCAGCCGTCCATTTATGTGTCCGTGCGGCCTGATGGGAGAGGAGACCGTTCTTATCAATATTTCATATAATCATATAATGTTGCGTTTGGTCAATCTGCCTTTTATGGCCTGGTGCTATCTTAAGCTGAAGCCGTCAGTACTTAGGGCCGCAGAGGAAATCAATGGGCAGGATAACATCAGCGGCCTGCTGGTTACTGTAAGTTCAGCATGACTATGTTAACGTTTCCTGTAATGTTGACATCACCATGTTGTTATGAGCACTGAGGGAGAGACGCTGCTAATGGGCCCCACGAGGCCAAAGAGCCTCATGTTGGACAAAGAAAAGTTACGTCTGTCTTATATTTCATTATTTCATTGTATCTACTCCATCAGGTCATGTGCACATGTATTTCTCTTTCTCTATATTTTAATGCGTTCTTCATGTGAGTAAGTTATGTGTGCATAGTGTGTCATTTTAAATATTTAAAAAGAAAAAGCCGCCTTTCTTTCCCTGCATAACCTGCATGAGCTGTTTGTGGCGCCGCCGCCTCCTGATGCTACCTGACGTCTGGCAACTGTTTCAATATTCCAATATTATGATCAACGGCTCGTAATGCAGCCTGCATGAATAATTTCAGCGCATTTGGTGGAGGGCCTGATTATTTCGAAACAAGTCCTGTTCTGGGGCTCGCGGGGAGAGGAGGGGGGGTTGGGCGGGGGGGAGCCGCCGGATCCAAAAACACCATTAGCCAGGTGGTATCCCATGAATTAAAAATAGCAGAACACGGTTTTCCCGTCAGGCTGCCGCGCTGCCCCCCCCCCCCCCCCTCCCCCGGTGTGCCGTGACAGAAGGCCGCCTTCCCTCCAACCTGAAGAAGAAATCTGCCGTTCTGAAAAAGAAAAGAGGAGGAAAAAGAATATTTTCCGACTGATCTGGACACGGATACGTGACCCACATCTCCTCTCACTCGTCGTCCACACACACACACACACACACACACCCGCCACAGCCGCCATGGTACGACTGTCATCTGAGGATGTTTTCACAATGTTTTACCATCCAATTTTTTTTTTGGGGGGGGGGGGGGGGTGTACTTCAGGGATGTGTGAATTAGATGGCAAATGTGGCAGAGACACCTCGGATGGAGCCGCGTTAGCGAGCTGTCACGAAGCCCGAGACGGCGCCCGTATACCCGCCCGCCGCCAGAGCCGCTCCATAAGAGGTGGCGTTAACACGGAGGTTAGTTCACATCAACCGGTTCCTGCTGCCGAGGACTCCAGGACTCTAATAAAACATCTCCATTTAAACCTGTGAGCTGGATTCCTCTCTGATTTATGTCACAAAGGCGGCCTCACAAGCCAATGAGCGGCACGGCGAGGGAAGTAGTATACGCCTGGCGTGTTTACACATGCATGTACGTGCACGCGCCTGTGTGTGTGACCTCACCTGGTGTATACCACTCAGGAGGCAGGACGGGAGACGGGAAGTAAACGCAGGGAAGAGAGCGAAGAGGAAAGGAAGTGAAGAAAACAGATGGTGGAGTAGGAAAGGGGAAGAAGGATACAGCAAGATTAGGAAAGGAAAAGAAAGCTGAATATATATATATATATATATATATAATATATATATGAAAGTTGCAGAATTAAAAAGATGAGAGCAAGAGAGACGGAATAAAAGTGAAAGGAAAGATGGCATAAAGGAAGGAAAAGTGACAGTGAGAAAGAAAAAAGACGAGGGGTGAAAAAAAGGGAAGATGAAGCAGGAAAGTCTGCACGAAAAATGAGTCATTTCAGGAAAGAAGTGATGGAAAAACAGACACACGGGAATGGAAGGTGAGGACAGAAAGATGGAGCCCGGCTCTCGCCGCCATAATGCAGGAGCCTCCCAACAACACCCTGCATGCTCTGCACTGCCTGCTGTATATTTAATAGCCACTCCATCATTCTGCCTCCTCTCTCTCTCTCTCCCTCTCCATCTTTCCTCCCGTCTCGTCCACGTCTTGCCCGAGCAGATGGGGGATTGTGAGGCTCGGCGTCCCGATCTGTCTCCCCGATGCGTCTGCGCTCTCCAATCCGTGGCGGAAAAGAAAACAAACACACACACACACACACACACACACACACAAAAAAAAGGGCCGCCAGTATTTCCCACATCGGGCGGCCACACATGAGCCGGCGTCGCCGCGTTAGTGGAAATGAAAATCGGCGGAACGGCTCGGAGTGGCAGCATGTCAAACGGAGGCAGACAGAGGGAGATACGGCAGCGATTGTTGGGGAATTAATCGGTCGGGGATGCTTTTCCCCCGACGCCGTCCTGCGTGGGCGGGAGGAGCTGCAATTCCAGGCCAAATGGAGAATTAAATTTACACCATTACGAACATGTTTATCTTCATCCCATATGCTCCGCGGTGTGGGGTGTGTGTGTGTGAGTGTGTGTGTGTGTGTGTGGAGGGGTAAAGTCTGATGCCAGTTCAAAGCATTGTCACATTTAAACCGTGTCACAAACTTATCTCCCTTTCTCTTCTTGGAAGTGTTGTCCTGAGCGGCGTAAATAAACCAGGAGAGTAAAGAGGGAAGTAAAGACCGCTTGGTTTGCTTCTTCGTTCTTCCTTAATGACCTCGCCCGTGTTAAAGGTCACCGCGACTCAAGCGACTGGAGAATATCTTCGACTTTGTTAGATTTTTGCGAGCCAACCCCCCTTTCCTTCCTCCCCCCCCTCCTCCTCCCCGTGATGAACTTGTTCCGTTAAAAGCGCTTCATGAATAAATTCGTCTTGACTTGCCCTCTGGGTAGCACCAACACATCATTTCCATATTCACCTAATTGTGTCAGTCACTCATCCTCAACAAAACAGCCTTTTCCAGGTCAGAGACGTGCTTCTGTTGCGCTTTCTTTCTTCCAGAGTTCAACACGAGGCAGAAGAAGGAGCGAGGGAGAGGGAAACAACCTGTAAAGTGGCGACTCTTGACACCGACGAGGCAAAAAAAAAACTGTGGTGGTGTGAGGAGGAAAAAAAAATGAACGACACCAGACAATAAATGTTTCATCCCCCCCCCCCCCCCCGCACACCCAAGGTGAAGTGTGCGATGCTGCAGCTGCAGTGTGACGTGTAAAATGTGTTTGGATCTGGCCTGCAAACACTGCCGAGGAGCCCATGAAAGATGCATGGGGCCACTGGAGAGGTATAAAGAATTTAGAGATATAAAGGATATATGACAAATAAATCAGGATGCAAATCTCACCGGGTGCCACTGGGAGTTCTCCAATGAAAACGGCCTAAATAATAGAAGAGGAAGAGGAAACATTTCATCAATGAGAAGAGGAGAGGAAAAGAAGAAGAAAAAAAAGCTCTACTTTTCTTCTTTCTTTCTTTTTTTGTGTTTTTTAAACCTTTCTCCGGGAGCTCTTCTAGTCTTTTAAAAAGAGACAGAAGGGAACTCCACTGGTAGAAAAGGAAAGTATGTAAGCACATAAAACTGTCTTTGAAAAGCAAATTCTTAAACAAATGCTGCGACGGAGCTTTTCCAAATTATGGGGAGGAGGAGGAGGGGGGGGGGGGGAGGGGGAGGAGGGGGGAGTTAAGAACCACAAAACATATTCAGCAATGGAGCCAAAACTAAAACAGTCACAGTGTGAGACACAGAAACTAAACAAAAAAGTGAACCCAAATCCAGTTGCACATTTTCCCAGAAGCCATCGGGAAACGTCACGGCCACTCAGACCGTGAGAGACATCTTCATCTTCATCTTCATCTTCATCTTCCTCTCCTGTTTCCTCACTTTCCCCCAAAACAAAACGATGTTCCTTCACTTCATTCTCTCTCCGTTGTTGTTTTTTGTTACATTTGTAAAGATGAAATGGAAACAATGTTTCACGTCGGCCATTTTGTCTGCCCGGAGAAACGTTGCAAATATTTTTTTTAACGCCCCACAGATTAGTTTTGTTCGCCGTGTTGCGTGACGGACGACTGGCCTCCTTGATGACTCTCCTCACTCCCTCTCTCCTCCCTCCTTCTTTACAACTTTCCTCTGTTACCTCTCAGCTTCTGTTGTTTATCTTTAACGACGTAAAAACTAAATATGAAACCCCCAAACGAACATATCGAAACTCTTGTTTTGTTCGCTCCCTCGCCAGAAAAAGAAGAAAAAAAAGAGCAATGAATGAGAAAGAAAACAACTTTACATAAGAATCAGCCAGACGCTCCACGTCGAGCGCGGTTGCCAAGCGCGACTGTCTTGGCAACCTTGTCGCCAGGGAGACCGGCTCCCCGTAGATGGGTTCATTGATTAGAGTTGGAGCTCGCCCCGGAGGCCTGGAAGCATTAAACACTGTAGCAGAGCCCAGGGCATTGTGGGTAGGACTCAGAGGTCATGTTCATTAAGAGGTTGGAGTTCCTGTTCAGAGTCCAAACTGTATCTCATCCACCTCCAGGACTTCATCGGGGAGGTGCATTCTGGGTAATCTTCATCACAGAGGAGGAGGTAGAGGAGGAGGTCTGTTTTCATATATATATATATATATATATATATATATATATATATATATATATATATATATATATATTACTCATGTATAACTTTAAAACTAAACAGCAGAGTTGAAGGTTTCTTTGCTCCTGAAGTTGATTAAACTGTTCGTTCCTGCAATCTCTAAAGTTTTACTCTACATTAAATATTCATGACATCAAAGTAATATGAAGAAAAGACCATTTAGTGTAAAAAACATCTCATTTGTTGAGGTGGAGATGAGAGAATGTTCAGAACACGCTGAATGAAGTCCACAAAAATAGGTTCATGAAGTCGTTGGCGGTAAATAAAGTGGAAATGTTCGAGACGACAAAGATAAATTCGCTCCAATGTAACGTTTAGTCCGCTTTAACGGAACCAGATTAGAGTGAAAGAGAATACTTTTCACTCTTATTTAGACTAAAAAAAGGTTGGTTACATCTTAGACGGATTAGTTTGAGGCAACAATAAAAAGAGAAAACACGACCGTGATGCCGTCCACCGAACACACGATGAAGCAGACGCTCCAACTGAGAGACGACTTCAACCACAATTAAGTTAAACGAAAGCAGAAGGTGTTGACAGAGAGCCTGTAAATACCTCCGACTGCTCCGCGTGTGTGTTCTGCACCGAACGTGCTTTCTAGCCATTGAAATTACCCGAAAAAAAACATGTTTTTCAAATCAAAAACAGCAGCGGCGTGAAGCTGCACGGCGAATACGTTTCATTATTAGTCAAAGCAAAAGAAAAAACAAGAAAATGAAATAAAGTAGGAGAGAAACAGACGAGGAGGAAGCTTCTGAAGGAGATGAACCCCTCAGTGAGCGGCTGAATGGCGTCTCTGGGAGTTACACAGGTAGGTCACGCCTTGACGCGGCGCTGTTGTGACACACGCGTGAGCTCCGTGTCGCATCTCATACCGCGGACACGCCGGAGAACATCCGCTCGCCGCTTGACACGGCCTGTCTACACTCTTCACGTCCGTGAGAGCGCTGGACCCGACAGACCCGGAGAGGCCTGCATGGGGAGCTTCACTCCAAGAGGAGAAACGCCTCCGACGTTACGCGGGCGGATCAGTATCACTGTGAAACGTCCTGTGTGTCTCTGGAGGAGCTTTGAGAAGTCAAACAACACGGAAGAAACGACAAAATCAACTATTAACACATTACAGCCTCAGAGTGTGAAAGTGGAAAGTCATGGAGGAGGAAGAGGCACAGAGGGGGACACCTAAAAATATGTTATCAAGCTGCATTATGGGAAATGAAGGACCTCGTGTTGTATAGAAGTCTCTGCTTCATGTGTTAAAGCTGCATTCTCTCTCTCCTGACCACCAGGGGGCGACTCCTCTGGTTGTATAGAAGTCTATGCTTCATGTGTTAAAGCTGCATTCTCTCTCCTGACCACCAGGGGGAGACTCCTCTGGTTGTATAGAAGTCTATGCTTCATGTGTTAAAGCTGCATTCTCTCTCCTGACCACCAGGGGGCGACTCCTCTGGTTGTATAGAAGTCTATGCTTCATGTGTTAAAGCTGCATTCTCTCTCCTGACCACCAGGGGGAGACTCCTCTGGTTGTATAGAAGTCTATGCTTCATGTGTTAAAGCTGCATTCTCTCTCCTGACCACCAGGGGGCGACTCCTCTGGTTGTATAGAAGTCTATGCTTCATGTGTTAAAGCTGCATTCTCTCTCCTGACCACCAGGGGGTGACTCCTCTGGTTGTATAGAAGTATATGCTTCATGTGTTAAAGCTGCATTCTCTCTCCTGACCACCAGGGGGCGACTCCTCTGGTTGTATAGAAGTCTATATAAATGACTCTACTTCTCTTGATGTATTCCCTCAGTAAACATTGTAAACATGAGTTTATGTCTCAATCTCTAGTTTCAAGTCTTCTTCAATACAGCATGATGTTCATTTAGTAAATTATGGTCATTTAGAGTCAAACAGACCATAAAGCAGGGGACGCTTTAGGGGCGGGGCTACAAGGTGATTGACAGGTCTCTACGTCACTCCCCCTCAGTCTATATATGGTCACTTCCTGTTCTCTGGTTGCAAAAATCCAAGATGGCGACGTCCAAAGCGTCGAACTCGCGGCTTCAAAACGTCGTCAAACCAACGAGACGGAGAAAGGAAGGAAGACATGAACTGTGTTACCTTGTGTGTGTGTGTCTGTGTGTGTGTGTGTGTGTCTGTGTGTGTGTGTGTGTGTGTGTGTGTGTGTGTGTGTGTGTGTGTGTGTGTGTGTGTGTGTGTGTGTTACCCGTGTGAACGAGGGTTTTGGGTGGCAGGGCGACCTTGAAAAGGAGGCGAGAGGAACTTCCTCCTCACAGAGCAGCGGGCGGCGGTGCGGGGGGTTAAGGGTAGACGGGCCGAGGGCCGGTGCCAGTGCCGAGGGTCTCTGTGGGTCTTTGTGGGTCTTTGTGGGTCTCTGTGGGTCTTTGTGTGTTTTGTTAGCGGTGGCGGCACCCCTCAGGTCCGGTGGACACACGCCTGGTTCATTCGGCGGCGGCTTTGTCCGCGCTCTGGACGGCGGCCATGAGCCGGGCGCGCAGGTTGTCCTGACAACCGTGCCGGAGAGACCCAAACAGACACGTTGACACACGGAGATCGGTAAAGACCGTCGGCACAGTTCATGCTCAGGTTCACAACATAGAAATAAGGAAAAAGCGTCTTTTTTTTGTTTTTTAAATGGTCAAAAGACGTCTTTTCGACGGCCCCTCAGTCAGAAGCAGCGACGATAACAAAGCTTAAAATTGTGATAATTCATCAAAAACGTTTTATTCTACGTGTCTAAACCGTTTGCTTTAACCGGATTCTGTCAAAAACATTTAATTCTGAGCTCCTCGCTGCAACGATGAGGCCAAGACGGACTCGACTGACACCGACAGTCACGTGACGACAAATCAGTGAAACTTTGACTCCATTTCTTTATTTGTTTTATTTCAAATATGAAACACGTTGAGCCTCCATTTTCCTCCCAACATCGGTAACACTTAGAAACATGTTCATGTAGATTCCAGTGGTTTCCAACTTTTGTCAAAGAAATTCTCAAAGAAATGAAACTTTCTTTTCTTGTTTATGATTCATTGCATTGTAATTGTGCTTCTTGCCGTGATTCCTTTTTTATTGCAGTAAAATTCAAAGCCACAGAGATTAAAACGTGACAGGAGCAAAAATAAACTAACAAAAACGCCCCAAACCGGCATTGCGGTGCAGAGGGTGAACAGGAAGCACCACGGGTGCACGGGTGCATGTATGTTTTATGTATTAGTGCGTTCCCATGGTGGACGTGTCTGTTTGTCCGCCGTGAGCTTGAACCCCGTTCACCTGCAGCGGCGGCACAAAGGGATGTGTTATCCGGCGCTCCTCTCCAGCCCTTGTGCATCTCTCAGCCCTGAGCGGGTGCCAGGATCTGGGAGAACACAGAGCGTCCGTTGACAGCAGGCGCTCCTCCAAAGACATGCTTCTCATGCCCTGCAGGGGGGAGGAGCCTCACCCCGCCGCCGACCCCTCGCTTCTCCCCCGCAATCAAAGACGGCTTCATTATCTGATGACTAATTTTGCGCCTGCAAAGACGACTCGCAGGTAACGGCGGAGCAGGTTCCTCCTCCTCCTCCTCTTCCTCCTCTCCGAGACACCGAGGCCCCCCAACAAAGGGCCCTCTCAGGGGCCAGCCTTGCCTCCCCCCTCCTCCACCTGCACGGGGAGGAGAGGGAGGAATCCGAGAGGAGGAGTCGGGTTCTGAACCTCCGCAGCAGGAGCCCAGCCAGCGTCTGAATACCCTGACCGGGGACACACCGTCGTGCCTCTCCAATTACATTACCCAGACCACAATGGAGAGGCCTCGAGAATTGACACCTCCATTGAGAGCGTGTCAGCGGGCTTTTGTGGGGGGGCCGACAATTTCCATCTCTGCAGAAATAGATTTGCTCCCGAGAGGGGCGACAATAGCGGGGCGATCCCTCTAATGCTGGTTTTTAGGGGAGGGAGACGGGATGAGAGCTGGGTTTACTTCCAGCCACCGAGGGAACGCTCTCCTGGAAGTGATAATATGTGAGAAGTGTCTTTGACAAAATGCAACGTGGGGATGAGCGTGTTGTTTTCTCAGGTGCAAGCCAAGACCCGCCCCTTCATACCGCCACTTGTTTCAATAACCAGCTCTCTTTTTGTTCTATTGCATGTTTAAATGTTGTTCTTTAGCAGCGTTGGAACCGTTCACTGGATGAAGTGACGCAAACTCAAAATGTGAGCGATCGCGACTTCGGCTCTGACGTTAATGTTCAGACGTTTAAACCGACGAGCAGCCGGCACACAGTCCTTCCTTCATTCGGTTCAAAGGAGCGGGAGACGGGAGGTATTGAGGAGAATGACACGCGACACATGTTACGTTTGCAAAATAAAAACATAAAAAACAACCTGTCGGACGCATCACAGCTCAGTGGGAACCGAGACACAAATCTCCAGCTGAAGACGTCGGCGTCCAAACGCCTGCCGACTCCCTAAAACTCAACCTGAGCGCCCCCTGCTGACACATCTGCACATAACCTGGTGGGGAGACTTTTAGACATTTAAAGTCTTCATCTTGTTGGACCCGGTGTGGAAGACACTGACGAGGTCTTCCTGCCAAACCCTGAACCAACAGAAGAGTCGCGTGGCTGCGTTCGTGCTTTGCACAGAATCAGAGGGCGAAAGATATCGCCGCTCTTTTTGTTTTGAAAGTAGAGCTCAGTGCAGCAGGATGATCGGTCAGGTGATCGTCTCAAAGGTCCGCTCAACTTTTCAGATGTTGATGAACGTATTCTGTCGCATATCATTAGTGATAAACACGAAGAAAATTATGAAAATAAAAAGCGGCGCCGCTATATGTTGTTGTTGGACCTAAATAGTAAAACAGATAAATAGGAATATCACATGTTGAGAGTTTGGAGACCGGACTTCCTCGTCTGGGATTCCTGCCGGTTAAATATCTCTTCGTGACTCACGATTAGAAGAGTCAATCCATCACGTAACTACTCGGCCTTCACCGCTCGGCCACCAGGGGGCACTGACACGTTTACTTTTCAATCATAAAAAAACGTCATAGTCAAAAAAAAATTCAGTCAAACTTCTCAAAAATGTCGTATATTTTTATACAACTATACATTTCAACCAATGTATCGTTAATTTCTATTCAAACCTCTCAAACAAAGACGTCGGTATCGGCCTAAACAGTTGAGTATCGGTGAGAAACTAAACGTTGTCATTGAGTGTGATTGACCTGCATCGTCCGATCACATTCCTCTCGTCTGGTCTAATCTTCCTTCAGAGGAAGCTCGGCGTCTCTTCTCCCATCCGGATAAAGACTCAGTTGTTCTGTTGGACTCCATCAATAATAAGAGAATATGAGGGACAAAGGTACAGGGAGACGACGTCTGTCTTCCTCCTCTGCACTTAAGTGGAGGCTGCTGAAAGGTCGGGCCTTCATGTCTGACCCCGAGAGGTCACACCAGTGTGTGTGTGTGTGTGTGTGTGTCTCCATCCCCCAGCTGTTCTTCCACAGCCGCAGGTACCTGGTGAACCTGGAGACACGGCTTCAACACATCCCATAATCTGGGTCTGGACCGTCTGTTGATGTGATTAAAACCACCGGGAGAATACGAGTGGATCATGAAAGGAGAACAGAGGAGAACGGGGAAGGTCTTCGGGGTAATAATATTTTTACAGACCTGGGGTCCATCCGCAGACGTGGAGAAACGCATTATTGCGTAAATAATTATTTAAATACCGCGGAGTGGAAGTCATTTCCTGGATTAAAGAACAACATCAGCGATGAGGTAACCGGGTGAAGATCTCATCTATCAGAATCTCATCTGTCGTATTCTTCCTGCCACAGGTTGATAAATAGATCCGTTTATACGCGTTAAAGTAGAAGAAGCGTTTCCCGATGTGCTCTGAAGAGAAGCTCCCGAAGCCCAGAGGAGCCGCTCTCGTCCAATCAGAGACGCCGGAGGCTCCGAGTCAAGACGCCAGAGGAAAGAGACGCTCCGTTTCTGGGTCAAGAGCTAATTGATTTCCTGATTAGTCGTCCGTCAACCTAAATCACAACCTGCGCTCGCACCTGCGCCGGGAGTGTGATGTCACGGCCGAGGAATCCGCTCATCAGATTCATCAGACATTCCCGTTGTTCTTCGGGGCGCAACAATGTAACGAAAGCGTTCCGCGCCATGAAAACAGAGAACGTGCACGACCGCGATGTGAAAATTACATTTTCTTCTTCAAGTTAATTTGGACTGTTGTGTTTCTTTTCCTCTCCTCCCGTGAGGAATGTGACAGGCGTGGTTATTCGTCTCCCGACGACAGCTCAATTAACGCCGTCGCTTTGTTTTTACGTTTGTTATCGTCGGGGGAAATATGGAACCTACGCACAGAGGTGAGGACATGCTGTACATACGGGCTGCTGCTGACATTCATGCGTTTCATTTGTGGATCGGGGGATGGATCCTCGTGCGATACGTCGGCTTCGGCGCCGCAATTATCTCCTCAAGAGCACAATGTAGGCATAATTTCCCCAGACTGCATAATTATCTCTGAGTAGGATGACAAACTCGTCACGGAAGTTTTTCGGGAAAAACTTACGGTTTTCACTTGAAACCGAGTAGGCGGCGAAGAAAGACTCTATTTTTAACCATTCTGCAGCCAGGTAGGTCGGTGGGGGGGCCTTGCAGCCTGGAGGAGGAAGAGGAGGAAGAGGAGGAGGAGGAGGAGGAGGAGGAGGAGGAGGAGCCTGAGTTCCTGCACTCGCCGTCTTTTCAGCGTTTACAGGAAGCGCGCCCTTTCCGCTCGTTACGCACGATGGACACGCCTCCTGGGTGGGAGGGGCTAAATATCCTGGCGGTTTTCGGTGTCGCCAGAGGATATTCTCTGGGCCAGGACTTCCTCTTTCCGTGCGCCGCTCATTGTTTGAGGTCCGATCGGCGAACTTGAGATGCAAAGGTTTTAAAAGCTCATTTCAAAACCGACAAAAAACTAAAATCATAATCAGACCGGAGTGTTTTACGCCTCTTTATGAATAAAGCATAAAACACCTGCTCACACCTGATTGGTCGATACCGTTCGGACTACAAACACAAACCAGAAGTCGAAACCCCGACCCGGTCCCTCCAGATTCTCCACGTTCGTCAACATTACAACAGACTCTTTTCAAAATAAATTCCGTTAGGTGGAAGAAGAGATCAACGTTTGGTTTAAATAATAAGTATGTTTGTTTGTACGTTTGGTTTGTTTCTGATGTAAATAATGTACCAAAGTTAGAACAAAACTTAAAATAAGTCGTAACGTGGACCAAACGGAGGTTTCCTGGGTGAAAGTCCTGTGTTTGACATCCATCTCATTCACACACATTTTAACTTTTCCACCTTAAGAACTAGAAAGACGACTAAAAATACGTTTTAAAGGATAAAAGTAAATATAAGAGACAGAATGACGTCAGGTACCTTTATATATATAAAGTCTTGGATCCCTTTATAAGTGAAGTCCCTCGTGAGTAAAGAAGACTGTGACGAAGGTGTCTGCCGTTGTTTTCCACGTCTGCGCCTGAAGGCCATGTGCTCACATCTCTGCCGTAGAGAAATATTGTCTTTCGTTTGTTCTCCGCCGGGTCAACGCTCTCCCTTCCATTTGGCCGTCATTAAGGGAGCGCCGTGGTAACCGGACCCCGCCGACTGATGCTGATCGCTCCCCACAGGGGCCCATTCTCTCTCTCGCTCCCCCTCAGCAGGCCCAGCTGCAATTATAATACTTAAAATAATTCCACAAAAGTGGAGCC